>WYDF02312736.1:0-23955 GCA_009867245.2 Adranes taylori
AATATTTTATATATTTGTGCTATATATATATATATATATATATATATATATATATATATATATATGTATGTATAGTGGCTAAAATTCAAGTCATCTGCTAAACAATATCTTTAATTCGCCCCAAATAAATCAAATCTGTTGCGTTACTATCATTACAACGAAACGAAAACGCAATATTATAGTTTTAATAATAGCTGTTTTAAGTGACATGCCAAATTTTTCAACTTGTATTTTTAATGGACGCAAAAAATAGAATATACAAGACAAATTATGTCGTCTGAGATATATAACAAGATTAGACGCAGTGCCGCATGCTTCTTGCTTTGTTAGTCATATGAATATCTTATATGTAAATATTTATAGATATATAAAAAAACTATACCACGGATGCAAACGCGATTCGATTTAGTGACATTTTTATTGTAGGTTTAAGATAAACGAGATTTGTTTAAACAATCATTTAAATGCTTGATATACTTACATTAGTCTAATGTCCCATACAAAAAATACAATCATCCTTAACAATATACGGGGGGCAAGCAACGAGAATTTTAAAATTTAGAGAGTCACTGATTTTATGTTTAGAGAACGCATTCAGTTTTTTATTGGTAACGTACACTTTAGTACAAAATCAGGAAAGGTCAAAAATCATCAAACGCCGACGCTTCCTTGGAACGTAACAATATCAAACGTCTAGTGAGTTTGCGAAATTTCCTAAGCAGACTGTATAATAATTTTTACCTATATAACTACCTCTGTTGATTTACGTTAAAATGATACCCAACATTATGAATGCCAACATATCAGAGAATTTAGTAGTTCTCTAGCTGTAGGAACTTTGCTCTCAGATTACAAGCGTGCCGTTTCTTGAATTATAATAATGCAAGAAATGGTTTATCTACATTAAACCAACTTTCTTAAGGTAATTGGTGTTAATAATATTATGAGGTACTTGGTTTGTCAAAATTACTTAAGCCTGATTTACATTTGTCAATTTTTTCTTCAATTTTAAGTACTTAATGAAGTACATACAAATCCTTCTTTTACATTGAGGACTTTTAAGTACTTAGCCAAGTACTTGACAGCGTTCACAATTTTTTAGTAAATTTTAGGAATATTTTAGCTTTCAGGTTTATTACCAACGTAATATTTTACAATTTCAGATCATGTGTCAATTTTTAGTTTAAATCAGCGTCCGCCCTTATCAGGATGGTACAATATATTATTTGCGATTCAATTTTATTGAAAACTTATATTATTTAATATCTGTATTCTTTTTTGCCTATCTAACTTATCTTCAAAGTGATTGTTATATAAGTTGTTTCATATGTTTACAGGCTGACAAGTGACAATTGAAGCAAATATTGACAAGTATAAGTCCATCAACAATTATTATCATGATTTTTGGTGACCTTCAATTTTAAATACTTAATCAAGTATTTGAAGTTGAAGGAAAAATTGCCAAATGTGAAACTAGTATTACCTATCGAAGTTATAAATAATAATAAACTTGAGACTTTTCATAGATGAAAGATGTGATGGTGCACCCAGGTGTGAATGAATGTTTTACATATAAGAATACTAAATAATCAGGCAATTTAAATAAACCTAAGAATACAAATGTGTAAGAACCTTTTATAAATAAAATTATCTTGTACTTAGTACGTACTTGTAGTATCGCTATTGAGCTCCTTTCATAATCATCATTAACAATTTGCGGAGGCAAGTGACGAGAATTTTAAATTTTGAGAGCGACTCATTTTATTTTTAGAGAACGCATCCATTTTTTTTTATTGGTAAAATACTATTTGGTTTCTTAACCCGGGAAAGGTGGAAAATCAGCAAACGGCGAAGCTTCCTTGCAACGTAACAATATCAAACGTCTAGTAACTTTGTAAAATTTCCTAACCAGACTGTATAACAGTTTTTACATATTTAACTACCTCTACTGATTTACATTATAATGATACCCAACATAATGGATCCCTACATATCAGAGAATTTAGTTGTTCTCTAGATCCAGGAACTCTGCTAACGTATTATAACGTTTCATTTCTTCAACTATAATAATGCCAGAAATCATTCATCTATATTAAACTAACCACTTTCTTAAGACAATGGTGTTAATAATATTATAGGTTAGCTTGATTTGTCAAAAGTGCTTAAGTTTATTATTAAAACATTTGTCAATTTTTTCTTCAAATTCAAGTACTTAATGAAGTACTTATAAATCTTTGTTTCAGATTTAGCAATTTTAAGTACTTGACCAAGCACTTGACAGCGTTCGAAATATTTTTTTAAATTTTTAGTAAATTTTAGGAATAATTTAACTTTCAGGTTTATAACCAACGCATTATTTTACAATTTTAGATGATGTGCCAACTATTAGCAACTTGAAAACTTATTTTTTGAAAACTTATTTGAAAACTTATTTTTAATATCTATACTGTTTTTGCCTATCTAAATTAACTTCAAAGTGATTCTTATATAAGTTGTTTCACATGTTTACAGGCTGACAGCTGACAATTGAAGCAAAAATTGAGAAGTGTAAGTCCACCAACAATGATTATCATGACTTTAGGTGACCTTCAATTTTTAGTACTTAATCAAGTACTTGAAATTGAAGGAAAATTTGACAAACGTAATGCTAGCTTTACCTATTTAATTTAAAAAATATAAATAATCAAAAACTTGAGAGTTTTCATATATCTAAGATGTGCTGGTGCACCCAGGTATTAATGAATAAGATGACTAAGAATCACGCAATTTAAATAAAACTAAAGATACAAGTGCGTAAGAACCTTGTGTAAATAAAATTATGTTGTACTTAATACGTACTTGTTGCATTTTGCTAACTTTGATATACCATCCTTAACAATAAGCGGGGACAAGTAACAGGAATTAAAAAAATTTGAGAGCCACTGATTTTATTTTTAGAGAACGCATCCATTTTTTTTTTATTGAAGTACTATTTGGTTTCTTAACCCGGGAAAGGTGGAGAATCATCAAACGGCGAAGCTTCCTTGCAACGTAACACTATCAAACGTCAGATTGTTTTTGAAATTTCCTAATCAGTTCGGCGTGCCAAACTGTATAACAGTTTTTACATATTTAACTACTTCTGTTGATTTACGTTAAAATGATAACCTACATGATGGATCCCAACATATTAGAGAATTTAGTAGGTCTCTAGATAGTAGGTCTCTAGATGCTAACGTATTATAAGCGTTCCATTTCTTGAATTACAATAATGCAAGAAATGGTTCATCTACATTAAACCATCCGCTTTTTTAAGATAATTGGTATTAATCATATTATGAGGTTAGCTTGGTTTGTCAAAATTACTTAAGCTTGTTTTACGTTTGTCAATTTATTCTTCAATTTTAAGTACTTAATGATTTTTTTTATTACCTAACTTAACTTCAAAATGATTGTTATATAAGTTATTTCATATGTTTACATGCTGACGGATGACAATTGAAGCAAAAAAGACAAGTATAAGTCCACCAAAAATTATTATCATAGGTGACCTTCAATTTTTAGTACTTAATGAAGTACGTGAAATTGAAGGAAAAAATGACAAATGTAATACTAGCTTTACCTATCTAATTTAAAAAATATAAATAATCAAAAACTTGAGAGATTTCATATATCTAAGATGTGCTGGTGCAGCCAGGGATTAATGAATAAGATGACTAAATAATCATGCAATTTAAATAGATCTAAAGATACAAGTGCGTAAGAACCTTTTATAAATAAAATTATCTTGTACTTAGTACGTACTTGTACTTTTTGATATTAAATGAATACTAAATGAAATAGTTTTGAATTTAATTTTTATGACAATATGTGCCAAGGCCGCGCAAGGTATACTGACGCTGAGCACTAATGTGTCAGGAAACCCAAATTTAACAACAATTAGTATTTACATTCAATTATTTGCCGCCCCCAAGACCTACCCTCCGGATGCCGTACACTCCTTGCACCCCTATTTGCAGCGGTCCTGGTACATGAACCGTCAATTATCATGGTTTCTGTTCTTTTTGTCTCTTTCATGATTTTCCTGGGCATATGTTCTAAAGAATATATTCAAAGTGTATCAAAATAATTAAGATTTTTCTCGGAAAAAATATATTCCAGGATTTTAGTTTCTAATCACATAAAGACTTGCAGTATTGTTAGAATTTTTGGACAAATTTAGAAGAGCATATAGTTCGTATATAGTATAGTTACATAGTTGAGAGATGAAATTTTAAGAACCGGATGCCCTAAAACCGAATTCGTTATTAAAAAGAATTAATTCAAGCACTCACCAATATTACCCAACACATTGAGAAGAATGATTGATTGTTAAGGTAACGCAGCTCAGCTTTTTTCTAGTTTTGATTGTTTGGGCTTTTCCAAGAACTCCAAAAGCGCCCTAACAGAAAACGTTTACTTTATATAGAGAACAAACAGTAACTAAATAGTTTCCAGAGGAATACCAAGTTGGATCAGCTGAAGACTCATAAACGAACAAACTCAGAAATATCACTTCTAAAAGTCCCTCAAAGCCGACCGTCAAAATATAATAATTCTAATTTGTAAACTAAAATATAAATTTATTAATAAAATAAAATTAAAGTTGTACTTCATTATTCTTTTATAATGTGAATCTACATTCCTTGTTTTGTTGACTGTCAATGTTTGTTGTACGAGTGGCGTGTTTGGTTTTTATGTCTTCTATTTAATGTTGGGTAGTGTCCTTAATGCGTTTTGCCAGTCTATTTTATGATGGTTTTAGGTTTAAGTACATTAATTAATTCGCTAAAAGACGTAAGTAACATAAAATATTATTATAAGAAACACACAATAAAAAGAAACACACTACAATTAAATTAATAAACAGATACATACGGATTTTTAAAAAATAAATTGGCATAAAAACAAAAAGCTAACCTAAAAATTTTTATTTAATTTTTAAAATTTATAGTCATTTCAGTTTTATAGATTTATATTCATATTGTAATTTCTTTTGTGTGATATAAATATTGTAGCGCCTGATGATCATTTTGAAAAAATCGCAATCGGTAGCAGAATATAAAAAGCATATGGAAGTACATAATTTTAAACATATTACTATAATTTTAAAACTTTATAATGGATCTGCAAATCTTAAAAATTAAATATAAATGTTGGAGGAAATATTGACAAATGTTAAATTAGCATTACCTATCGAATTTAAAAAAATATAAATAATCAAGAACTAGAGACTTTTCATATATGAAAGATGTTGCTGGTGCAGCCTGGTATGAATGAATGTTTTTCACATAAGATGACTAAATAATCATGCAATTTAAATAAACCTAAAGATACGAGTGCGTAAGAACCATTTATAAATAAAATTATCTTGTACTTAGTACGTACTTGTAATGTTTTCTATACAGTCTCCTTTATAATATAATTTATATGACAGTCCGTATCAGGATCGCGCTTAGGTATATTGACGCCGAGCACTGAGTACTAAGCTGAGTTGCTAGGTAAAATTTGGCGCCCGTAAAAAAGACCTACCCCCGGGTGTCGGGCACCCATTCACCCCAAATTGGCGCCACTCTAGTACGAGAACCGTCGATGAGCATGGTTTCTGTTCTTTTTTCCTCTCACAAGAGTATTCCTGGGCACATGTTCTGGAAAATATATTCGTTCTGAAAATATATCACAATATTTAAGATTATTTTTCGGAAAAATATATATTCCAGGATTTTAGTTTCTAATAACATACAGACTTTCGGCATTTTTGGGTAAATTAGAAGAGCATATAGCTCGTATCTACAGAGTTAGTTGAGAGATGAAACTTCAAGAGTGCATCGTGGGAGAAGCCGGATGCTGTAAAACCAAATTCGTTATTAAAGAGAATTGATTCGAGTACTCCCAAAGATCTTACCCAACACATTGAGAAAGGTGATTGTTTGGTAAGGTAATGCAGCTCAGGTTTTTTCTCGAAAAATAAACAAAGTCAGATATATCACTTCTTATATTCTCAAAACGCTGATTTAAAAATATAATAATTCTAATTTGTAAACTAAAATATAAATGTTACATATTTATCCTATGTTGTATACGAATTTACATAAAAGCACAGAAATCCGACAGTTTGAGAATTTCTGCTAATAAACCGATGTATTTTCCTTTTCTATTCAAAACTGAACGCACATCTCATCCGTATAATTTATAGTTTTAATATTTTAAATATTTTACGACGCCCTGTCGGAATCCTTCATGGTTATATCGGACATCTGCGCAATAATTTTGAATTTAGACATGACGTATGTATCGTAAGACTTGTTTAACGTTAGAAGGAATAGCGTACTGAGGCGTTCGGCAGCGAAGAAAAAAGACGTAAATCCTTCATCGTCTTTTATTGTTTCTTTACTACGTTCCTTTCTCCTTTGCCCTCTTTATATTACAGCGCCATGGTTATAATCACACTAAATCACACAGTTATGTATTACTGCATTGTAACTAGGAGTTTCTGCTTTTGTTTCTCCTACAAACAACAATACACTTAATACGATACTTTAGACATATGTTATATGAAATCAGATTATGCAACGTAGGGCAATATATACATTTGAAATTACAGTGGAATCTAATTCGAGTGTGTATTATTAGAAATATAGTACGTGTTAGTAAACATTAAAAAATATTAAAATATAGAATATATTAAACGATAAAATAGCTCTTATTTTTATTACACGAAATATTCAAAAATAAAATACTTAAACTTAAAATTAATGATTATCAAAATTGTAGGTACACCAATATCATGGGCTCGGGATAACGTCTCGTCCTTCGACTGTCTAGACCTAACTTAAATCCTCGCGACCGACTTTTCTGGGGTACGAAGGGACTGTTAGCTCCCAACCGCGGCTATGTAATTTTAGTACCCATCCGTTACCGTTCATGGAAAAGGGTTACAGTGTCCTGTTTCCAAAATGATTAAGTAGAGTCTAGTGCAACCCAACGGGAAGCCTCTGATGCAACTCTATTCTATGCTCTTGCTTAGAATACCCTTTTGCAAATAAAGTTTGGGTTTGTTACATAATTTATCTTAATAAAGAAGGATCGAAGTTATGCTTATGATCAGTAAGCTGCTTTTTATTTTTATTATGTTTATTTGTAACATAAAATGCTCATTGCATGAGATAATACAGGGTTGAGTTAGAAATTCGGTTATCTTATTATTATAATAAAGTACATAAACACATAAATGACGTACGCAATAACGTGGTGAAATAATTTGGTTAATTGTCCTCTAATATTTATAACTGCATATGTATGATTCGAATCGCGATTTCAATTTACTGACAATGTATAGCTTCTATGTATAATGTAAAAATTGTTAGGATGAATGGATTCAGTGTAGAAAAACGGTGAATAGAAGGATTGGATGGTCGAGTGATAGATGACTGGAGCAGACGGTGGGAAGAGAGGATGCGGTGAATAAGATGATGGAAAGGATGATGGATGTGGAAGAGTAAGAGAAGCAAGAATAAATGAAAGTAGATATAATAGTAAGTATAAGTGGATGAGGATGAGGAAAAGATTGCAAGTTATTTAATATCTGAATTAGACATAGGAGAAAAAAGATTGATAGCAGTGTTTAGATGTGGGAACGAAGAGGGTGGATGCAAATATTGGATGAATAAGGAGGAAAGAATGTGTAGACTATGTGGAAGGAAGGAAGAAAGTTGGAGCCATTGTATAAAAGAATGTGAGATGTTTGAATGGGATGAAAGGGAAATGGAGTTAGGGGAAAATTAGAGTGTGAGTACGGGGAAGGATGGTAAGGAACAGAGTTAATGAGAATAGTGAGGATGGAAATTAATAAAAGAAAGTAAGAAAGACATTAAAAGAAAAAATGTAAAGTATTTGTGATTTGTATTATGCCAATAAAGGTTCATTTATTATTATTATTATTATTGTTTGGATGATTTCCACTACCATATTCCATTGGCATAAATAGCAAGTAAAGTAACGAACTAAAAATAATGAAATTTTTTAATATTAATTTGTTCTTCGGATTGGATTTCGGTTTCTCTTCTGCTTATCCAGGGCACTGATAGAATAAAATGGTGAATGATGAATGTTTAACGAAGACATTGTAGGTTGATCCAGCCAGTTAAAATGACGAAGATGAGAATATGGTCTGAAATAAATTCATGACAACACGATGGGATTAGTGACGGAAGAAAATGAATTTATTCGCTGTCGCCGAAGTAATAGCGGAACAAGCGACGGTGCTGCTTTTTACGTGCTTCTGAAGTTGTATATTTGCTATCTCTGTTGTCTCTGTGCGTTGGATGGTTGACATCCCTCTTCCTCTGATGTTGATCTCGCTTTCTAATTGACGAAGATTTGTCAAGGACAGGTTATGAAATATTGATGTGAGTATATGAAATAAGAAGTGAGTGACGGGACAACGAAAAATTCAGCAGAAAATAATGAATGAAGTATCGATGTATATTTGATCTGATGTTCTTAGAATTAGTATTGGTTTGAGTTAATTTTAAATTTAAACTGATTGAAATCAGATTCAAGAGTGCGACTTACCTCGCTCTACAAGAATATGTTTGATAATTTAATGGTGAATTATTCTGGTTAAACCGTGGAAATTTGCTCATTCGAAAATAACTAGTAGAAGACTCAAAATGTGTGTGCTTCTTCAATATGTTTTTATAAGCTTCAATTTACTGAAACTTCCTTCTTCAGATGCAACAGATACGGGAAGAGTCAGAAAAATGTTCAAGGCTATAAAAATATTTGGATAACCTTCTTCCAGTTTGCTTTTGTGCATTATTTGTAACATAGATGCTGCTGTTGCATAGGCAAATATGGAGACCGGGGGATTCATGGGTAGGCGATTTATGGGTTAGACTAATATTGTTTAGCCTAAACACTATTGTGCTAATTGAATTTAATAGACGACTTAAAAGGTGACAGTCAAAACTAAAAGGTTCAACTCTTGTTTTATGCAAGATGTAACGAAACATACGAGTTCCAGTATATGAAAAATGGGGTGGCGATCACGTCCACGAATTTTTTTTCAGTAGTTGATGTAGACTGAAATTGATCTACAGTTGTAGTCTGGTCTGTAAACAACAAATGAAACTAAATTAAAATTTTGTTGGGCCCTTTTTGATGAAACACTTATTAAAAAGACTTTAAAAGCGTTTTTCATTCTTGCTATGACCTATGAAATACTTTTGGGACAAACGTTTTTATTATAATACATTTTATATAAAAATTTTATACACAGCATTTAAAAAATTTAAATATATACGAAAATATTACCTTCAACCTTAGGATCTTCCTGAATACAATTTTGTAACTATGATGAGATTTAACTTGATGACTTGATAGCAACTTTATTTCTTTCTTTTACGTTCTTTCTGAAGAAAGCTCCAGTTGGCTTTTTCGACATTTTAAAGAACTTTCACTGACCATTGTCAAGTATGAAACAGACGTAGGTATATAGAATAGAGCGTTCAGTTCACAACTGATTGACTAGTTCAAGCCAGCGCGGCCGACTTGAACTGGTCAGTCGACAGAGTTGCCAGGTCTACTGATTTCGCTTTTGAATCTACTGATCGACTGAAATATCGACAAATCTCCTGACAATTTTAAATGCTTTCATAAAAAAGTCTGGTAAATATAATTCCTTTATTACAAGACTAAAGTCCGAAATACCTAATATTTATGTTATACTAAAACTCTTCATGGCGCCCGTCCTATACTTGGCGCCCGGGACAACTGCCCCCTTTGATCTCCCCTAGATCCGGCCCTGCGCACCGCGCACCAAATTTTGGGTGGAGAGTTGAAATTTGTGTTTTTCTCATCTTTAGTGTTTTATTAGAAAATGTATATAAATATACAGTAAATAAATAATAAGTTTCATTGAAATAATATGTGAGGTAAAAATCCAAAATCTCCTCAATTTGGTAGAATATTTACAGTTTATAATTTGTACAAAATATGCACAGATATCTATCGTTCGCTTAAATGAATGATATGTTAATATCAAATAGGTTAATATCAGATTGTCTTAAAACTAGCGCAAGTTATTCATAAAAATATGTGGTATATATAAATAAATGAAATAGACTCGTAAATCGACTAATGAAAATGAGTTATTGTTTTATTAAAATTTATGACAGTAATAAAACTGAATACTTATGGAATGTAAAAAAATAGATACGTTTGTATATAAACATAATACATTCACGATATTAGTAAGATTACGAAGCTGATTTATAATTACTTATAAATAATATTGATTTATGAAAAAGCTTGTAGTATAACCTTCAATGTCTCACAAATGCAGATATATCAAAACGTCCATGTGTATTAATAAAATGTAAATGAAGTTTGATTCGAAATTGTTTTTATGTCCAAAATAAATCACTATATTAAAGGAATTTCCTAGCGTGTTTATATTTTTTTTGTGTAGGTGTAGTGAAATTAGTTACTTGGTATGTTAAATTTCGTGAATAATCTTATGTCGTCGTAGGCTATATGACAATCCATCACTTAGATTATTCTTTTTAACAATTGATGGTAATATAAAACATAACACACATTGTAATGCAGATATATTGAATCCGTATATTGATATCTTATCAACCTGTTACCTACTTCAGTTCCAGTTCCAGGCTGAAGAGGATGATAAATCCTAAAGCTTCACACAATAAATTCACCAACCTCCTAAGTATAATATCCCAACAGGGAGTGGAGTTTAGTGGGAAAAATCCCACACTATTGGATGCATCGGGCATCCTTTGTCTTTTGAAGATTCTCCACTTCCTACGCAAAACAAAAAAATCTACTTCAGTGTTTCCAAACTTTTCATCTGGATCATAGAAAGCACTACAAAAATTCACTCATATATTCTCCTAAAAAATAGTGTACATATTATTTAAAGCCGTAAATAACTATTAATTATTACTTAGATAATTTAATCATTTCGAAAACTGTATGTATGAAACATCCAATTAGGTTAGAAAGCCAGCTAGATGATAGCCGTCATCATTACTCCCTGTTTCAGTATATCGTTGTCTAACGACGATGAGCACTGCTCCACGGTGGCGTGTTTTAAGCTAATTGAAAATCCTCTATGTGATAAATTACAGAGTTACATGACGTAGTTAGACGAAATGAAGCATTATAGGTGTCAACCCAGCTACACAATTGATCTACGTCATGGAACTCTGCAATTAATACTTTACGTGAGAGTTTTCAATTAGCTTAAAACAAACCACCAGTTTGTGCAGTGCTCTTCAAGTAGATGTAGTTAGCCTCAGACTCAAGAGAAGGAATGTTATAGTGACCCCAAGCCAATGTGGTTAAACCATCCCGGCATATATACCGTTTATCATCGAACGGTGACAGACAATTTATTTTGATTTTTAGTATAAATGACGTGATTAATTGAGCGAAAATTTAATTGGGATCTATAAAAAAGAGTATGGTCGAACAAACATCTTCGTAAATCATCCGTTGTGATCGATTTCTGTACGACCGATTTCTTAACGCCTTTTCACGCGTTTCATCAAAGACACTTCGGAAATCTGACAGTACATTTTCGAACGCAGACCGATAAACTCAAATAAATGTCTACCGCCATATTCATCCTTAAAGAGTCCGGGAACTGCTTTATTTTGAAGTGGGATCTGATAGGGATTAGATGGACTGTAATTGGAGGTATCGAATTTATTTAAATTTAATTTGAGGTCGTTATATAGATTATCGGTTTGAATGCTTAAGGTGAATGAATCGGTATCCATATAACACAATTTGACTTTACTACCATATGTGGGTTTCAGGTATTCATAAAAGAAATCATACATGAGCCATTTCGATAGATCAAGTACAGCAAATCTAACATAGATTGGTTTGTCGTAGATGAGTTTTAGATATTGCATGTGGATAGCTGAAAAAGTTTCTGAGAATATAGAGAAATTGCGAAAATTCATTTTCGCAAGCAGACTGCGAGCTCCGAGTAGATGTCCTTGATTTTCCCAAGATGTTACTAATCGGATATCTTGGCGCTTCTCCACATTCTCCATCGACTTACCATACAGGGAGTTGTTAAGGAGTTTGTAGAACTCTTTTGAAATTCGCAGCCTGACGCATCGAAGTATTTAAAGAAATATAGGGCTCCAAAACCACCTGGACTGGTTGAATTAAAAAAAATTCTATGGGTTTTTGTAATTTTTAGGCCATTATCCACAGCTTGTTGTAATGTACGATAATGCGCAACATAACTGGTTTTATTCATTAAATTGGGGATTAATTTTGTTTAATTAAATTTTGATGTGGGTGGGACCATAGTTTCTGCGAGGAAAGGCAGATCATTAGGATCATCATGCAAGTTGTGAAGATATTCAATGTTAACTTCCAGTATATAACCTATACTGGATTCCGAAGCTATACTTGACAAATCGAAATGTTCAATGGCGTCTGAAGATAAAAACACAAAACCGCCAGGAAACGGTTGAGATAGGGACCAACCATACAGGTTATTGACGTCCCAATATACCAGATAGAAAGTAGGTTCAGCTGCATTGAGAATAATCATTAGAGAATCATGTATTGAAGCAGGAGGTACTGAAGACGGCTATCGCCTATGCCAGAAATGGACCATTTACCCCGGCTAGCATATTTAAGCTAATTGGGTGTTTCATGCAATCAATATGTAGTTTTCGAAATGATCAACTTATCTAATTAATAATTATTCTCCTAATTTTTATATTCAAAAGTTAGGAAATGTAAACAAAAGAAAGACCCTGCTATCCGATGATCATTATACTAGATGAGTATCTCTCAATACAAGCCCCATAAATCCCTAGAGAGTTACAATATTTTCATAAAGATCCAACATGTGAAGTCATAAACTATATAATAATAAAAATACAACATACTATTGTTCACGGCAGTAAAAAATGATTTCAGATACATAAGTAATACAAGTTTCTATAATTTAGTACATGAATTATAAATTATTGACATGAATAAGATTATATGTGCACAACATTCTATTAAAATCGTTCTAATTTTCTGTTTAAAAGATAATGGCAGAAATATATGTTATATTAGCAACGCATTATAAAGTTTACAACAATTATATAACACAGCAGTCTCATATAACACAGAAGAGTGTTGCGCATATGTAAACATGCTTTAATGTCTGGTACTATGATTATGTGCAAAATTGGCGAAGATGGCGAATATGGGTGAGCAAGTTATGCACTATGCTTTGCTTTGTTTTACAGAACGAAGACCATTTATAAGGTATATTTAGCAGCAGCTCCGTAACACATAATTCCAAAAGACAAAACTATAAAATTAGAAATATGCAGTAGCTTGATTATATCAAAGCCACAGTAAACCATGCGACTTTGAATGTGTAAGATATTCTATTTAGAGTAGTGACCATATATGTCACGTGTGCTTTTGGTTACCCAGGCTATCACCTAGAGTGGTTTAGGCTTTCTTAAAACCTCGATCATCACACCATTGACATTATAGGACAGGGACGGGTTATGCCCTACTAGTCCGTTCCCGACTCTACCCACAGTTTTGGGATCGTAATAAATATCTAATTTGGTAAGTAGTGAAATGATGTTACTGGACCTACGAAGGGAGGCGTAGATCGTATTTATCGTGCTCTCTCCGGGGCATAGTGAGCTGATGGCTTAGCTAGATACCTTAATTATATAAATTATATTTAGTTCTACTTAAGCACTTTCTAAAATTATGTGAGGTGTTAGTAAATAAAAGAGTAACTATACTTAAATCCCATGTATTATAAGAAAATTAATCAAGTAATTACATCGACACCCTAAGTCGGCTAATTTCTGATAATAATATTCGTTCCTAATAGTTAGTGATACAAAATAAAGCAACCGCTAATACATGAGCCTCGCTCAATCAAACTGTCATAAAATTATTATTCATCCAATATAAATTTAAGTAAAGTTAGTGCAATTATGCAATTCACTAATTAAATTATATCGTACAAAGTACTCACATAATATTACGCATCTTCAGTAAGCGGCCGACACTAAGCACTGACACTAAGGACTCAAAAGTTCGCGACTAACTTAATTCCCTGTACAAGCCTTCCAGCAATTATCTACTTCCTAATGCTACGCTACTAGACTATCTGCTAAATCTATTTATCTAAGACTTACCCTCTATTAATCTTACCCTCAAGTGGATCTATACTACACGATAATCAATTCACTTGTTACATATGCTCCACCCCACTGAAACTTGGACCCCAAGTTTACATCAGTGATCGGTGTAGACAAATTACAAAAATCAGAGAAAAGAGATTAACTCGAAGTACAATAACTATTATTATACAATATTTTATATTTATTCCTCGTATAACTATATGATCTTGTAATAATTTGAATATACTAATACAACTTTTTTGCGATTCTGTTCATTTTCATGCACTCAAATAACTACAATTCTGCTCGTTTCCAGTTCATACGAATATATCCATCAGTCGCCAATTCATACGATGTTGTATATGGATTTTGCAGAATCTCGGTCGAATTGTTTGAACATTTCGTTATACCAAGTGGCATGACGCTTTGCTTGAGCTTCGGTCATATTATCGGAATCCATTGAAGCACGATATTTTTCACACCTAAACATTTATACAGAATTGAAAGTACTGCAGTGTTCCACATGCCTACGGATGTCTCTATCTCACAATAATGCTTTTGTGAACCTTCACGTAATTCATCACATATAAAAAACTTCTGTTTGGGCGAACAAAAAGAGAGAGAGAGAGAGACAGAGAGAGAGACAGAGAGAGAGAGAGAGAGAGAGAGACAGAGGGAGAGTGAGAGAGAGAGAGAGAGAATTATCCGAGAAAGACAGAGACAGAAGAACCACACGTTTTTCAAATGAAATGTCACAAAGTGACAAAAAAGCCTATTATCTTTTTGACAAAAAAATATATATGAGTTTATTAGCGTGCAACTTATCTACATGTTTTTTATACACGGAGTTTCACTATTTTTGATTTCGCTCGTTGGAGATTAAATAAACGCATAAACGCGATTTGATAAATTTGCGTTTATGCCCTTTCTGGGAACTTCGTCAAAACAAATCTAGCATTTTGAGTTCAAAGTAAATTTTAATGCGTTGTTACGATTTTCACCCATACATTTGCAACTGTGTAGCGCTTATTTGCTCTTGATTTTATATTTTTGGAGAATTTTTTAATAATCCGAACGATTTTCATCTTTAAATTTTTAACGTCTCGCCGCCAGCTCTTATTGGGTTCTGATTTTATATTTTGGTACAATTTCCAGCAGAAAGCGCGCTTATTTGCTCGTGATTTTATATTTTTGTACAATTATTTAATAATCCGAACGATTTTCATCTTTAAATTTTTAACGTTCTCGCCACCAGCTCTTATTGGTTTTTGATTTTATATTTTGGTACAATTTCCAGCAGAATGATGTTGCAATTCTCATCCTTATAATTTGGAAATTGTGTTCTTCGTTACTGGGCGAGCGAATTCGTGCCTCTCGGAGACATAATTTAAAATTAGAAGGATCAGGTCTATCTATTGCGAGCATATTCGCGGTATTGAAAATTTTATTACAGTTACATTATGAATCATTTACACATATTTAATTATGTTACAACTATCTTTTTGTTATGATTATAATCATCTTGAATGTCATTGCAATTAGTGATATTTCAATACGTAAGTTCATGTAATATGTCCTCCATTGTATGTAAATATGTCATAAATATTGATATATTTATATGTTGTGTATATGGCGTGCTGTGTCACGCGAGCGCGTATAGAGTAACCGCCTCTGTTAATGATATATTAAGTGCAGTAGGAAGTGGGTGGAATTTCACGTTTGGCTCGCTATTCTCTATGCATTAGAATTGTTATAGAGCACTTGTATGTTTCTTAGCCAATAAAAATGTTATTTACACAATTTTATCTGTTTAATATCTTTATGTGTTATACTATTATATAGATTATAGATCTAGATTTATAGGCTGATGCATATAAATCTAGATCTAATAATTATTGTAATTATTTTTTATACAATAAAGTTTTGTTATAAGCGCTAATGTTCATATTAATTAAATTATTTTTAAATCAACTATCAAACCGACTATATAATAAAATTCCAAACATCAAGCTAAGTAAGACACGCTCTTAACTTCAGCAGAATCTTTCGCTTTCCTTACTTTCTTTTTCTATTTTTCTCTCAATCTTATATTTTTCATAACTATTTCTCATTAACCATGTCTTCAATTTGGAACCAAAAGGAAATCGCCGTCAATCGTCAAGCCAGTCAGAACGTTCATTATCAATTCCGGGAAGGCTGGCTCTATCCAGTATCGCGTGAAGACAATCATCGCCGCCTCTTCAGGTATATCTTAGGTGACAGCGATTAGAACTCCGCCATATTCGCTCGCAAAATGAAACAACATATGCCGCCTTTTCAACAAAGTATGCCCGTATCTTCGACTACATATTTCACTAAATCTTTGACTATATTAAATGGATGGACAATATCCGCATTAGCTCCGTTAATAAACAATCGTTCAACAATTTAATCTGACCATCATCAGCCTCCGTATGTCCGTACATTGACGTACCGGGGAGATGTTTCATTCAGGTTCATCTTCAGGATCGAAGAACAATTAATAACATAAATCTATTTATATCTAGTTCGCTACTCTTTTATTTATTTACTTTTGCTAATGGAATATGATAACGCATTGTTCTAACAAATTTGGAATTACAATTAACTTCAATCAACATTACCAGTCAATTGAAATCGCGAGTAATCAGACTAGGTGTTATCTGTGACCATATATGAGCATTTTTGTTACAAAGAAATAAGGAAAGCGGTATGGTGCTTATGTTGCATATACGGTGCTTAAAGAGATACATAACGCAACCAAAATCCTGCTTTGATAGAGAATAAATTCTGTAACAACCCCACAATCACGACGAAATGCTGCATAATAATCAGACTTTTCCTATGTTGCTTCATTACCAACAGTTGAACAAAGCGATTGGTCGAGCGACGAAGTGTTTTTCGATTAGGTCTTTACTAACACCATAAGAAACGTTATCCAACGAAACATTTACGTAAAATTTCAATTATTTGTAAAAGTTGCTTTTTAAAACCAAATAGTTAGTTTGTATTGAGTAAATACTTAGTCGTATTCTGAGCGGACACTGCTTTAAAAAAAATCTATAATTTTATGGAAATAGTAGTGCCACATTTCCATTGCGCCATCTAGAGATCGTTAGTAAAAACTTAGAAAGCCGCCCTCATGTAAATAGATTAAATAATCATTTCAAAAACTTTAAATTTACCTAAGTAGCCACTGATTTTGTATATTTTGTTAAAAATATATTGAAGTCTTAAAAAACTTTATTATCTCATAAAAGAACATAAATTATTTTATTTCATTCTTATCAAACATTCAATGACAGGCATACGATACAAAATAAATGTCATGATTTAGAAAACCCAAATTTCTTATTAGTAATAGTTTAAAAGACAGAAGAATTAAATGAGAATGAAATGTTTATTTTCATTTGTAACATTTGTTTGTATATCACTTACATTTGGTAAGCATAAGTTTTTAATAAATATGAGTTATGGGATTAATAATAAAATACCACAATAATTTTTTATACAGAATAATGGAACGTTCTATTATCGATTATAGGGGCAACTAAACTTATACACATGCACTAATATGATCTAACGTATTTCAGAAAACGATTTACAATTCATTCATTTATGCATCTAAAAATTCATAAAAGGTCCCGCAACCTCATATTGCTTCTTTTATAAGTCTAAAGTTTTAGATTGGTGTATTTAAACTATAAACAGTGTACTATTTTTTTAATATTCGCGAAAAGCATGCCTAGGCAGAACATTGTTAACTACAAGTACGCCTTTACCGCAAAGCAACAACTGTGCGTTTCTGATTTGTAACTAATTGTAACAGATTTGTAACTAACACGATCTAGTTTAGTAATTTAACTTTTAATTACAACGCTCAACATTTGCTTACTTAAATAGTTGATAAGTGTAACATTTGATTAGCATATATATGAACACATAGATAGTGCTGCGCGGTAAAAGGGTACTTGACATGTCTTTGAATTTAATAGTTTGCTACCTTTCGTAAAATGTCTCTTTTAAAGAATATCATGAGAATGAAGATGAGGTAATGTAATTAGAGGTTAAATGCATGGGCGTAGGTAAGGGAGGGGATTAAGAAGTTTGACTCACACCCCTTATCACTTTAGGATTTTCTGTCAACAAGAAAAGCAAGAGACGAATCAAGTGGGGAAAATGTCTGCAGCATTTCCATCCACCTGCCTTGCCCAAATGTTGAGAATGAGGAAATTTCAAATGACAGTTTTGGTTTTGAAGTATATACGAAAGATTTGAAGTGTTTAAACATATTTGGATGCTAGACAAGGATCGTAAGTTTTCTGTTACCTGTTAACGCAGGTTGGTTCAAAAAGCATTCTTGATTGGCATATTCCGATGTCTTTAAAGGAGCACTATGTGTGCGTTATCTTAGAAACCAAAGAAGGGGGCCATGGGAAACAAGCACTGCAGTCACTGAGTACAAAAACATTTGCAAACTGGGAAAATGTTTCGGAAAAATTCGATGAACATGCCTTAATGAAGAATACAAGTACGATGGAAATACAAGTACGTACTATACTGTACAAATAGTATACACGTTATACATCTCCATTTGAACAAAATGTTGAGTACGCACTTGTATTTTTCAAGTGATTTTCTAAATATCTGTTTCAACTGTTTAAACTTCAAGAATATTTCGAGAACATTATAACAGTAAACATTGCGTGTATTTAAGAAACCGTAGAAGCTGGTTATTTGATGATATGATTTTATAGAGCATCTATAAAGTCTACAGGGTATTACTAAAAAGTTTTTTGGTACTCAAAATCTATTCAATATATAAAAATTATTCAAATGGAAAGCTGAGAAATAAATCGATATTTTAAACTGTCAAAATGGTTCTAATGCCAAGTTACTTTTTATTTTATTATGGTAATCACTATTAGTAATCTGATATAAGCATAGCCGTTTTTTGCACATTTTAATCACATTTAATACAAAATCCCTCCCCGAAGCCATGTTGATACAAATAATTAATCAAAATAAAAATAAAAATGGTAAAAATAAATAATATTACACTTCAAAGAAAAGTGTTTCCTCTTTGAAGGCTGATAAGAAGAAGACAAATTTGGACCACGTTTTGAACACCGACGATCAAGTGGACCGACGGCTTTGGACCTTTCAACTTGATTTTCACCATTCACAAACATGAGCGAATTGCTAGGCGCGAATGGATTTTGGACTGATTGAATATCCAAAAATGACTCCCAAAAGAAACGTATACAAGTGCATTTTGTACAGTGTATGGCGCATCGCCTACTTTAGGTTTGCAATAGGCTCTTAATGTAATAAAGTTATACAAAACTTTTCCAAATCTGCAAAAAAGTCCAGCGTTTTAAATACAAAGTTTCATAAGAGATTACCGAACGTAGATTAACGGTAGTTGAATATTGACACCCACGGAATTTTTTCAAAATATTATTGATAACCAGCCAGAATGGGACAATCAGACTGTAGCTTGCTCTAGAGAGCAGCGGTTCTCAACATGGTGTCCACGTTCCCCCAGGTGACTGTGAAGAGGTTTGAGGAATTTGAAACACTCTTATTCACTCACAAGTGAGGTGGCAATCCATAGAAAAAGTATTGAAGAGGGGTTTTAAACTACGTGAAGATATTCAAAACTTTTTGAAGAAATTTAACATCCCTGTCATTTTTAGTCGACATTTGTGAATCTACTGATCCTGTAAACCTGGCGTTGCAAGGGAAAGGAATCACAGCGCTCAATTTTCACAAAAAATTGTCAGCTTTCAGAATAAAGCCCGAACTATCGTATGAAAAGTTAGAGAGGAAGAACATTGCCCCATTTCCACAGCTGAACGCTTATGAGCTTAATGAACATTGATGAAAATGAGCTTAATTAATATCGACGACGATGTCCTTGAGGCGATAAAACAGCACGTATCAATTCCTAAAGAAGAAATTCCACCCCCCCCCCCCTTTCTGAAAAATACCATCTATTTATTAATGAGTCCTTTGTACTCCAAATGAGTGGACTGCCTTCGGAAGACAATATAATTCAACAATTATGTAGGTGCAAAAGATGTTTTCCGTGAAATGTGTTGTAGTAAATTTTGGATTGAAGTCGTGCAATCCTATCCCTATGTTGGGAAGATATCTATAAGGGAGTAGATTCCATTTCCAACCACCTTTGAACTAGCTTTGAACGTGAGACAACTTTTTCCATACTACTTACTTTTCCATACTCAATATTTTAAAGAGGAAGACATTAGAAAGGGTGCGTATAGCGACTGCAGGAGCAGCACGTGACAAGTAGCGAGCGGTCTAAAGCTAATGTAGTGAAGCAACTCTTATAAAAAATAGATTTTTTACACCGCTACGACTCACTTTACTTAAAAATAATCTTAAAAGTATATAGTAGAGTGTTCCTGATGGCTGCTGCACAAATGTAAGTTACTATTATCTTAATTTTTATTGACTAGGTTGAAAATCTCAAACAAATTTTATTTCATTCTGAATTTATTCTTGTTACTATTTTAAGTCAAAGACAATAATTATAAACTAATGCACTGCTTAATGTTTCTTGATCATTATTTTATTTACCGGAGAATTGGTGTTAAATAAAATTTATTGCATGCTAATAATTTTTGCCATGAATATGTTGAATAAAAAAATATTGAGTTTTATGCTTTTATGTGTTTTGTTGACCCAATTTAACTACAATATATGAAAAAATATGAATTATTAACTTAATTTAAATTATTAAAATTTTAAATTAATTATTAAATAAATCTGTTCGATTTACGATTGGGTGGGTCAAATCAGTAAGTGAATTTTTTTTATCAAGTAAGAACTCAACCTGCAATATTATAAAAAATTAACCGTGACAAATATGGTGGAGGCGCTTTCCGGATTTCTATGTGTTTTTAATATAAAAAATCTGAGTTTAATGTATACAAATTTTGTGATGCCATTCCTAAAACGGAACAACAACTGAGTTCAGACCTTTTGATTTACAGCCACAGAATTAAAGATTAAGAATAATAACAGTTGTTTTTTTTAGGATCATTTAGTGATACACTGGATGGTTTTATACATTTTGCGCCAATAACGAAGCTTGCGGAATCAGTTCACATCGATAAATTTAATTTTACTGGATTGCTGAATGGGCAAAACTATGCTCATACATTCGGAGATATCATACAGCAATATGGAAAATCTTTTAAAATATCACCGTATATGAATCCTGTTGACGTGTACCAAAAATTTAAAGGTTATATGTCATTCGCAGGTAGTAGTTTCGTGGGTTTTCTTGAAGATTTAAGACAATTTGATACTAAAACTGGTGGTGTTATGAAACTGTTAAACGCATTTTTTATAATATTTGGGAGAATGAAATCAGCAATATCAACGTTTCAAGATTTTGCATTATATAGTAAAGAAGGACTTACTATGGTTTTATATAGAAAGTAAGTATGATGTATCAACCAAACAACTGGCGTACTGCGGGTCAGATCATAATTCGGATTGTATATCGCTTTATACCACCCCGGGATCAATCAAAATATAGAAATATGAGTTTAGAAGTAAACTTAATTATGTTTTGTTTTCACTTTAATTATTTTTGTACATTTCACTTTATTTGTTCCTCAATTAAAAATGGGCCTCATAATCATTGTGGAAAACAACCAATTTTCTTAAAAGATCGATAGTCAGAAAGGATAACAATTTATAAGCATTTCTTCAGCCTCGCTCTTTAGTAGTATTCTTTCACGAGGTGAAAATTAAAACCTAAACAATTTCGTTACCCTGATGATAGTTTCTATTTGCTGCACTTCATATTTTGAATGCGATATTTCTAAGTGGAACCAGCAACCAACAATCAATCATTCTCTGTTTAAAGATCTACCCCAGAATCTAGTTTAAACTCACCATATCGCCAAATCCCCACAGTATTACGGAATCTGTATTTCTATTGGACATAATATGTAAGTCCTAAGAACTATTGGACTTTAAGAAGAATTGACACCTGTTAATTACTAGAACTGATCCGTACTCTCAATAACAACTAGAAAGTATAAAACCACTTTCGAAAGTATAAAACTATTTCGTATAAAACCATTTTTGGTACAATACACAAGGGAGGGGGGGGGGCTGCATTATATCTGTTTGACAGAGTGAAACAACAACTTTTTATAAGTGGGGGATTATCCCATAAGTGAAATGAGCCGTCATAACGAAAGTTGCGAAATACGCTGATGAATTATAGGATCTTTCGGGTGAAAGTGATATGAAAAGTGAAGACGGCTAAGTGAATCATGATGAAGATATTATTCCAAGATTCTCACGCGAGGACCGTTTCTTCCAGTTCTGATGAAGAAGATGAAAAAGAATGATCAGCAATTGATAATTCTCCAGTTCTGCAAAAGTTCTAGCGGCGTTTTAGGATTGCTTTCAGGTCTAATCGATGAGCAAAAATTAATGGCAGACGACAACCCTTTTACATTTTTAGTCGATGAATCAGATAGATATTATCATCAAAATATTAAGCGCTTTAAAACATACAGTATAAGTATCAAATGGAAAGACGTTACAACTCCAGAGATGAAGAAGTTTTTAGATCTCATAATTTTTATGGGACAACTTCGCAAAGATAGACGAGATGAATATTGGAGCACAGCTCCTTGTACAGAAACGCCGTTTCATTGCCAAAACGATGTCAAGGGATAGGTTTTGTCAAAGTTATATTGTCGCTGGTTTTCAAATTATGTTATCCTATACGTAAAATAAGCCGTCATAACGACAAAAGTGATGAAGAAATATATGCTTATGAATTATAGGATTTTTCATGAGGTACGGATGAAGGTACGCGGTATAGAATAAGAAAAGATGTGCACGACTTTTCTATGAACAATATTCCTCCAACTCTGACACCGTACTATAAAAAATTAAGAAAACGGAACATCGTCCGAATTTTTGTAAGAGTACACTGAGAAGACTGCACGACATGGGTTTTGTGTATGGCAAGCAGGGTGAAAATTCAATATTAATAGAAAAACAAGAAATAATCGCCTGCAGGCACAAGTTTCTTCGGGAAATTAAAAAAAAAATGAGGAATGAAGAAGCCAATATCATTTATATGGACGAATCGTAGGCTAATACTGGAAATACCAATGGACAAATATGGCAAGATACAACAATAAAAAAAACCACTATATGCTTTTGTAAATAGACTTACCACCGTTTAAAACCTCCGAGAGGGAAATGACCAAGATTTGTTTTTGTTCAGCAGGAAACAAAGATGGATTCGTTAAAGGTCGGTGCTGGTATGACGTTTCTGGCTGAAAATGTTGCAGAAGATTACGACGAAGAGATGGACGGGAACCTATTTGAGATATGGTTTGAAGACCGAATATTCCAAAAAATTAAAAAAATCTGATTGTCATGGACAATGCTTCTTACCATTCTAGAATATTATGCGTTCCCAAACCGTATTGGAGAAAACCTCAAATTCAAGAGTGGCTATATGAGAAGTATATTTATTTTGAGGAAGTAAATTTAAAAAGTGAACTTCTGGAAATTGCTAATGCCTTTAATGCCAGTTATAACAAATACAAAGTTGAATGTATTGCTGAGACATACAAGAATCTCAGTGCTGAACAATACGTGCACACTGCCGCGTTCCCCGCCGCGGCCCCACCCACAGCTCACTGGCAGGTAA
>WYDF02312737.1:0-14878 GCA_009867245.2 Adranes taylori
ATATCTGATTGTCGCAATCTGTTTCTACAATTTTCTTCCAATTAATGAAGACTACCAAACTTAATATAGAGAAATCATTTTTTTATGGTGATAACACATTTTAATTTAGTTTCTTCAAAAATTAAATCGTTGGATTTCAAAGCTGCGCCCAGTACTCACCACAAGTAAGTTCTAGATATTTTTTAGTCATCGCAACACTATAGCATAACCTTATCATACATTGTCCAGACACTCACATTATCTGTATAAAAAGAGTAATTATCCAAAATGATTGTTAAGGAAACGAAAAATCCGAGAATTCTAAATAAAATTAGTGAAGTTTCAGGGTATTTGCAGCATCGAAAGTTTAGAAAGAAGGCATTGAGAAAGTATCTAGTATCATAAAACCTTTCTTGCAAAAAAATTTTTTATTGAGCATCGGACACTTATCTTAGAACGGAGGAAGTATTTTACTAATTCTTGTTCAGTGTTCTAAATTAGAAAACTTCATAATTATGAATATACGGTGGAATGGTTTTCTTCAATAAACTACTATCAAATAATCAAAAAAGTACTCACATTATACTTCAGAACATTAACTCCGCTGTGATGATTTAAATGCATATTCATGTCTGTGGGATCACCTCTTTGAAACACCAAACCGCATTCAGAGCACTGTGTGACTCCAAGTCCTTTCTGACCAACATCCAAAAGCATCTGATCCGCTGCAAGATTTTTAAACTTCCTTAGTTTGTTCGGCGTTTTATTTTTAACTTTTCGTGGACTTCCATCGTTTCTATTAGACTGTTGTGCTCCATAAAAGATTGGAAACAATTTAGGTTTATCCATTTCTAGAGTAGAATCAACAGAATTATTCTCGGTTGTCAGGAGATTATTTATGTTAAGTTTAGCTTTTTTAGGACTATTTATAGCTAAACCAGATGCCATATCACACATGAGAGATGTCGGAGATAAAAGTTCTGGTTTTTTTCGTAAATTCGGTTTCTTCGATGGTCTAAAGTTTTCAAACTTATCTAACGATTTAAGAATGTTATCTACATCGATATCAAATTCATCTGCTACTTTTAGATCAGAAGCATCGAAATCTATCTTCCTTTTTCTGTTTACATTATCAACAAGTGATACTTTACCATTATCTACGCCGAGTACAATATTTTCATTGATTGTCACTACAGCGTTTGATTTAGCCGACTTAAAGAATTTTTTATTATTATGACTGTTATCAGAGATATTCTCTTTATTCATGCAAATTGTTGCAGTTCCTGGTGCTTCCTCCTGAGGTAATCTATTTCCTCCTTTAGTGCTTCCTGCTGATGCAATCTTCTGAGGTAAGCGTGCATCTATTTGTTTAATTAATCTAATAGGCTGCTTCATTTTTAATTGAGCTAAATCGGCTAAATATTCATTTAAAGAAGGTCCATCCGTTGTTTGCTTGATTGATTTTACGATTGCTTTTCTAGCTTTTTTGAGTCTAGGTTTTTTTATTTTATGTCTTACGCCAGCATTTATTTGGCCATATCTATTCTTCTTACTTCTATAGCTATTACGGAGATCACTAATTTTCTTTTTAGTCCTATCATTTATTTTAATTAATTCATGAGTTGTATCAAGTTTACTTTGACTATTATCTTTTGGGTAAAATGATTTTGCACTAAGAGAAATATCTGCGTTTGTAAATAAAGCAGTTCGAACTTTAGATTTATTTAGAGAATTGTCTAATTTACTATCAGCTGACAGATCATTATCTTCGAGTTCTTGACCATCTATTTCTATAGAATCAAGAAGTTTTCGTTTTGAATGTTTACAATTGTGCTTAACAGTTGATGTATCGTGAGGAGTTTTTAATTCTGATACAGGTGATAATGCTTGACTCGATAGGGTATCATTTGGTGAAATTACAGGATAAGCAACTAATTCATTCAATGGATTTGAATGTAGTGGTGATATATTTGCTTCTAAACACAAATGTTTATTATTATTTGGTGTCGAATATTTATTTACATTAACATCCATGTTATCATCATTTCTATTCAATATAATATAATCATCTATATTACTTTTACGAAAACCATGAAACCCATGAGTATCTTCTTCATCGAAATTGTCTTCAAATGTTTCCAATTCAAACGAATGGGAATTACTACCACTATCTAAAGGACTCATATGACCTAGATCGCTATCATCATCCTCGGAGGGGAATAAAGACTTTCTGCGAGTTAATAGTTTATTCGTATGCTCATAAATTGATGGAGATTTGTATTTTGAATGCATTAATGTTGAGGAACTCATATTGTCTAAAAGTAATGAGATTTAAATTAATTAAATATATTATATATATATATATTACTATAATTGTTTATGTATTACTATCGTCAACATCTAAACGTTAGTTACATGCTCATAGGTAAACTGTTCAAGCTCAAAGATTCCATCTCAATCAACATTTAGTAACAATGTTAAACTGCTACCTCTCCGCTAATTAAACTACCTTTGAAAAAGCATCAGAAATAATAAAATTAACAAAACCCCGTAAACTATGATAATCTCCTTTATAAGTGCAATAGAGTAATACTACTTCATGTATATAATAAAATATATTACTTACCACACTTTTAAAGAAAACACAAACATCAATAAAACATCTGCCTGTAGGAAATGCAAGAAGTTAATAAACATTCGCGCCATTAAATACCGCGATAGAATTCATTAGGTTGCCACATCTATTTCAAAGAAAAATAACTAGGTGGCGATTCTGTAAAGAAATTCTTAATACGACAATTTATTAATAGTAGTAATATACATAATCTAATACATTTCACTACAATATAAGCGCCTTTATAGCTACATACTTACTATGTTAACATTTGAGTATAATGGTGATTGTATTTCCCAATCATCCGGATTGAGTCAGTATTACGTGATATAAGGTCTGGGTGATTGAGTTCCATTCTATCGATATTTGGTATGCCTATAAAAGCTATATCAATGATAACTGTATTTTTTTCAGAATTTGCGGTTTGATAATATGTGGCTTTTTACCCTTTTCTTGGATTGTCCTATGCTCATTGTTTTGAGATTTCCTGGGAGTTTATTATATAAGTTCATTAGGTTGAATTTGCAATTGTTCTTTCCACTATTTGTTCTTATTGCGTATAGATGAATGTTCTGTCTATTCCTGCTATTATGGTCGTGTAGATCCCTATTTGTTTCCAATGTTATTAGGGTTTTCGTTTTCACTATTCACTATGATCCTGTGTGCTTCCAGATACCTTTCATATTTTGTCATATCATAGATTGTGAGTGTCTTTGTGATTTAATGTAGTGACTTTGATGGCGTCAGCCAGTTCAAGTCGTATAAGTTTTTTAGACATTCTTTGTAGTTTGTCTATGGATGTATTTAGTTGATTGGCTCCATGATATTATTCCGTATCTGATATGTGATAGGATGTGAGCTTCTTTTATTAGAGTCCGTGCTTTGTAGTTATGTATTCTAATTCTTTTCAGTGCCCCTGCAATTGCTGATATTTTGTTCCTCATCTTCTTGTGAACCCAGTTTAGGTTATCGTCGATCTCTAGTCCCAGGTACTTTGTGCTGTTCACTTGGTTTACTCTATTGTCTCCTATCTTAACGTTTAGTTTGATACTTTTTTGTCCTTGAATATAAGATACACTGTTTTGGATATATTTAGTGTCAATCGGTTACCTTGTAGCCAATTTTCATATATTTTGAGATCTTCGTTAATTGTGTCTTGTAGAGAATTCTCATCTCTACCTGCACAGAGTGGTATGATATTATCCGCAAACGGTTGCTTTCATTCTTAATTACTTCATGTTCCTAACATATAAGAGATACAGGAATGGATCCAGAACGGACCCTTGCGGCATTCCCATTTTAACTTCTTTTGCATAAGTTAGTACTCCATTTATCCTTGTTGCAGCTTTCCGGTCTCCCGTATGATTCTATTAGTCGGTTTGTTTTACCTGGTATCCCTATTTGGTTCAGCATTGTGATCAACAGTGTCGAACGCTTTTTTTAGGTCGGTAAATATGGCCACTACATAGTTGCTTTGGTCTAGGTTTTCGTTTATATAGTCTGTTACGCTATTAAGCGCTCCTTGTGAATTACTTTTGTTCCGAAATCCAAATTGGCGATCGTCAAATTAATTATATCTTTGTTGGAATTTTTCAATTCAATTTTGGATTGCTTTCTCAATTATTTTGGACAGTATATGTTTTTACTATTGGTTTGTAGTTTACAATTTGCATGATGTTCCCATTCTTGTGTATCGGGGTGATCACAGAATATTTCAGACACTGCGGGAATCCTCCCGAGTTTAGATATTGGTTTATTATCTTACATTGCGGTTTGGTTATATTGCTTCTCAAGCACTTTATGTTTGAGATTATATTCCATTCAGGCCCAGGGGCTGCTTCTCCGTTGATCTCAGCGTATATATTGATAGTTTCCTCTTCTGTGCATGGGTGAAGAACTATTGTATGATGGTTTATTATATGTTGTTTATAATGGAACTTGTTTAATACCGAGGTTATCGGTTTTGAAAAATTAAAAACCGAGGTTTCGGTTTCGGCTATGCATTTAATATAGTGTCTAAAAATTTTTAAATTAATAAATATTTTAATTAACATTTTATTTTAAATGAAAATTATATGATTTTAAATACACCAACCTATTCAAATGTTTGTCACTTGACAGATCATAATTTAGTAGAAAAATTGCCTCTTAAAGAAAATGTTAAAGATTTAGTTTTTTCGAAAGTTTTTTATATGTATATAGAGAACTCCTTTGTAGTATTAGCAAAGCAAATTGTTTGTATTGAATTACTTTTGTTAAATACTTCTTGAATGGCCATTTTAATTTCAGTCTGTAGTGGTGTCTGATTTGGGTCTGGTAATTTTTCAACTTCTGCATCCATAGAGATTTTGTCATTATAATTTGGATAAAGTCATTCCAAAATATTTGAAGCCAATATTTGGTCCAGTTTTGGTAGAACTTTAGATGGATTTAATGAACACTTCGCTGAATCTGGTAATTCTCGATTTTGGCGACTTTCCAAACGTTTCTGAATATTTTTTAATAAAGTTTTGCGTATATCCGAGTTAATTTCTTTTTCAAGAATATTATTACATTTTGAGCCATGAAAATATTCAAATCATTACGGCTTAATGTTTTAACTGCTACGCTTGCAGGCGAGAAAGCTTCTTTAAGGTCGCTTAATAATTGAAAATTGTTGTTTTCAATGAAATACACTGATTTTATTTCTATGTATGTGCTTGCTAGTGGATCTTTTAAAAGAAAAAAATTTCCAACATCGGCTCAATAGATGACCACCTAGTCTTTACGTCCAGTACTAGTTTAATCTCGAATACTTTGTATAATATTAATTGCATCATGTTATATAGTTTAGTATAGTTGTATATATTTGTATGGATTTGAATATAGAAAATTTTTATAAAATACATCCTTCTATTATTATTTTTTGGTACTGGCTTGAACATCCTCCTCCACTTCCTACTCTCGTATAATTTAACAGCAAACCTGTCGGTTTTTGCATACAAAACCGCGGTTTTCGTTTTCGGTTATAAACGAACCAGAAATATGAAGTAGTCATTCATCTCATTAGTCATTCTTTTGCCTTCAGTAATGATTTCGTTATTATTTTCTAAGGCTTTTATTTTGGATGTATGCTAACGCGTATGCTAACGCTTCCTGTTAACGCTGTATTGATGATTCTACACAATGTTTTCGTGTCGTACCCTGTACGTAGTATTCTTTCTTCTAGATTTTTTGATTTGGTTTCTATTGATGGATATTTTTTCCAGGTATCATAGTCTGTTTTTCAATGGCTTAGTAATGTCTTCGTTTATCCATGTTACTTCTCACCTGTTTTTGTTGCTGCTTTTACTTTCTCTGTTGCTATTGTATTGATCAGATGTTCCATTGAGATATCCTCAAATAGTTTTAATTTGTATTCTGTGTTTTTCAAAACTGGTCTTCGTTTATTAGTTGATTTTGGTATATTAGTTCTTCTAGTGATTCATCTGAGGTATATTCTTTGTTTAGTCTCATAAATTTTAGTGTTGGATTTTAATTTAGTATTTTATATTATATGACTTTCCTTTAGCAGGTTTCTTAATTCCGTTTATAGTATTTCTGATTCTACCTCGTTATGTGTCTCAATTATTATTTCATTGTTTGTTACTTTTGTAACTCTAGTTCCCTCTTTTATTTTTGTTGAATTTATTAGGTTTTTTAGGTTTTATTAGGTTTAGGGTGTTTTTTATATTTTATTATTAGTTTAATAATTACTTTTGGTTTATTATCTTTGTTTAGGTTCAAGTTGTCACCGTGACTGTTTATTTGGTATCTAGTTATTTCCGCATTTGAAGTTTTATTATTATCTATTAATCTTTCTGCGGTAAAGTTTGAGGTTATTGGTTTCATTAAAATTTGCTATATTGTTATTTATTTCTTTAATTTCGTTTCTTAATAGTTGTAGCTTATCTTGGTTTGTGGTTCCATTGATGAGTTTTAACGTTTTGATTGCTTTCCATTATTCATTGCAGAACCAATGAGTGATGTTTCCGATTTCCGGTATCTGCTTGCATTTGGTTTCAGTAATCTTTACACATTTAGAGTGATACCATTGTTCACATATTCCTTCACATTTTTTTGCACTCCCATCGTTTAACACTTCTTTCTTCCACTTAAAACAATAAGATTATTGGGCCTCCGAATTGGCGGTCCCATCGTCATCGGCGGCCATATTGTTCAAAAATTTCTTAGCATACTTTTTGTTCAGATGTCCTCCAATCTTTACAGAATCAGGTTTGAAGATATAATTAATTGCTGTTAAAAAATACAAGTTACATTATATGTTATATAATTAAATGTGCTTTTTTATAACAGCTGGCGCAGGTGCGCTTGTTGAAATGAAGGTTGACGCTGATGTTTGTATTTCTTATTACTATTAATTTTAATATCTTATACTTACTATTAACACAAATTTTTAATGCTAGTTACAACTAACTAAACTTAAAACTAATACCAAGTCATTATATAAAAGAAAAATGTGCAAGAAAAATGTGCAATAGAAATAAAAGACCAAAAACACATCGCTAAAAATAATATAAAAACGTTTGACGAGTATTTTGTACAAAATGCTCTTTCAACAATTAATAGATTATTACAATTTATTTTCTTTCTATTTCTGTTTGTGGCGTGTTTCTGGTTTCTTTAGTTTCATATCGTTCCGTTGCATCTGCTGTGTAAAATAATTTTCCTTTTCACGGTTCTTTGTTTTATAAATATCTGAATGCCCTCCTTCTATACTTTATATATAGTGAAAAATCTATATGGGTCTTCCGTCTATATAACAATTTAACTGCCCCGCCCCGCTTGATTATATCGTATTTTAGATTCAAGTCATTTAGTGCTTGAATGATAGCATTTAGTACTCTAGAAAATAGAACAAAACGTTAAACTTTGGCAACGTCAGAATTGTTTCTTAAAACAGGTATCTGCATAACTTGTAAATCGTCATATTTTCGATATGAAATGTCAAATAAAAATAAATAAATGAATTTGTAAGTTGATAAGACGTATAAATAAACAAATTATATTATTATAAAGGAAGCATGACATATATGCAAACAAAATGTGTGCATTGGCGGGTATATAATTTAATTTAATTTTTTTATTAGCTTTAAGTCACCGCGAGTGTTGTTATACCCTCTGATTAAAATAGAAATTTTTCGTGTTAAAATGATCACCACTGTACTCATTAAAAAAGAATTTTTTGAATCAATTATTCTCTTTTGAAAGACGTCAAAATGAATTCTGGACACCGGTAATCAATATTAATGCAAATAAAACAATGAGCATGCTCACTACAACATAGAATCTGTATCATCCCTTTTGAATAAAACTGAATTCAAGTTAACTATCTAAACACCCCTAAATGAAGAACTTAGTAAATCAATATGCGTTATTAATTGTGGTTTATATCTTATAATTTATGCGATTATTTAACGAAAATACGGTTTACTTTTAAATTTAAAAAGTCAATTTGTATAATGTGATATGAATGTTTTCTTTAAATGGGATGAAATAAAATTGTTTTTGTACATATAGAAAGAATCCCCCTGTTTAGTGTTATTTAATTTTAGTGTGTTTAATTAATTAAGATGCAAACTTTAAGAAAAAAGACCAGTCCTTTAAAATGTAAGTTTTTATATAATTAACCATTTCGTGTGTTGTGTACTTTGCTTGCATATTTAGGTATTTTTAATAAATAGAATATAATTGCATGAGTATTTTTCATTTTTATTTGACGTACAGTTTATTTTTATTTTGAATTGTATCCTGCAATTTTTACTTTAAATTGTATCAACATAACTAATATAAATGATTGAGGGCTTAAAATATATGCATGATTTTAAAGTTTAAGTTCAAAATGCAGAATATGTGTTCTAAAATGATTTTTAGTTCTTTGTCTTGTTTTGTTAGAGTTAATGGATAGAATTATATACGTTCTCAATATAACATTTTTCTCTTCTATGTAATGGATTTCGCTTATTTTAGCTCTTGTTACACAGAATTATGTTTCATGCTAATTTCATTCATAATTTATTTGAATAGTTTCCCACATTTAAGTAGTTTAGAAACATAAGCGAATTATTTACATAGATATATTTCACACGTACTAATAGACGAGAACAGTGGCATAGCTTATTTCTTTTATTAATTAGTTATGTTTGAAAAGATGAAACAAAAAAATTATTTGCCGTGCTGGGTTTCGGTTGGATTTCTTTATATTCATTGGTAATACGATTATACTTAAAATAATTTAGAACGTAGATAACATCTAGTCAGCAGAGGCTTATCGAACTAATTCAAACTAATTTGCCAATAAATCATTATAATTTCATAAATTATGAACTAATTTCATGAATAATTATTTTGTTTTGCTAAATTTTAAGATAAAGCGCTAGTCTAACCCTTATAGCCATTACCGTAGAACATCTGTTGTTTTACAAGTCATTTTGATAGTCAAGACTAGATATAAAATAATTAAACCTATTTCGCTTTATCGAATTTGCTAATCGTTAAAAATTTTTTTATCTTCAAATCCGGGAGTGTTATTTCATGCGGATTTAAAATGAATCTCAGTCATATGGTGTCCACCATTTTTTAAATGCTACCAAACTGTACAAACCGCTCCTACCAATCTGTACAGCTTCTCAGTACTCATCCGAGCATTTCCCGGTGTATTATACGACGAATTCGAATTGTCTTCTGTAGGTATCGTAGGTTTTTTTCGCTTAGCTTTATTACCCTACAGGAAAAGTCGCAAAGTGCCAAATCTGGTGAACTTTATAGGGAGAAAACGGCTGGGGAGCATTACTTTGAAAACCTGTATTGACGCTTACGACGCGTATTGATGCGTATCATTGTCATCTCTTGTTGAAAGTCTGTATAAAATGAACTCGTGATGAAAAATTATCCGCACAGATTTAACTGCGGCGATATTTTGGGGATTCGAGATGTGCAAGACCATTCTGACAATTTTTTTGTTTCTCGGAAATTTGTCACCCATATTTTGATTGATTTTTGGTCAGAAATTACCTGATGGGTTTTGGCATTTTGGGAACTTCTATGGGGAATCCGCGTCATGTTTACAACGAAAACTTTGCAGTGCAACAAGTTTTATGTTTCCGCGTCCAACATTTAAATCCCTGCCTTCTTACGAACTCGCTTTGTTTTAAAATTCCTTATTAAAACTATAGAGTTTTTTTCGCACTCTGTATATGAATGAGCAATATGTTACCACCCCAGCTTCATATACTGAGGGTTAGACGTGTTTGTACCTTAAGCAAAGATTATACCCGAAGAAGACTTGTTGAAGCAAATAGCTTTAACATATGCGTTATTAATTGTGGTTTTGCAAATAAAGTGTCTTCTTCTTTTGGTAACACATGTTTTGAATGTATGTATGTATATATCTGTTCTAACTGTATAATGAGGTGCATCTTTATCAAGTTTTAATACTTTTATTTGTCTTGACAATTATCATACAATTCACGTTTTTGGCTTGAAATGAAAATTTATGTTAAACATATATTTGATTATAATCATGAAAATAAATAAGTCTTTATACATAATTCTTTTAGACAAAAATGAGCAGTCCCGTTTTTTGGGCGACGGTGTGAGTTTTAAAGCGAAACTAATTGGTATTCTGGAGGTGTCCGAAGCTAGAGGTGATAGGATGTGCCAGGAAGCGTTATCCGATTTAAAAATGGCGATTAGAGCTGCTGGTGAGCATAAACAGCGAATCACTATTAATATTGCCATAGATGGATTGCGTTTGAGAGATGAAAAAACAGGAGTAAGTTCTTTGTTTTAAATCAATTTTGCTCGTGACCTGTTTGCTATATATTGCTTTTTATGTATTTTTTACGATTTATGTTAGTAGTGACGAGTTTTATGTGAAGCTTGCAGTTTTATTACGAAGTATAGCGCTTTAAAAACAATGTAAATATAAAATAATATTTAAGTAATAGCTGAGAAATCTCGTGCAGAACTAGCACTCAATATTTGCTACGAGATATTGTTAAGCGTTTATTTGTTTTTAGTACATTGTTAATGAAATTTTTATTAGAGACTTTTGTTTAGTCATTACAGCTTAATTGTTATCTGAAATTTTCATACTTGAAGAATTTTGTTGACACTGTATTTTGTATCAAAAGTAACTGATTAATGAGTGTGATTAATTTATTGCCAGCACCTATTTATTTACAACGTTTCAAAGTATTCCCTTCCATAGTCAATGCATTTTGCCAACCATGGAAAGCAATGTTTAAAAGTTTTTCCAAGAGTTTTACATTAATAAATTTCATTAGTATACGTTACTAATTTCCAACATTTTGGCTACGTGTTTGGGGTATGCCCGAGAGTCACTTTAAAATTTTTTACAAACGATATTTAGACGGTTCTATTGAAATGTAACATTACTAATTGAGATATTTATGAGCGTATGGGTAACTCGATATAATTAATATAATGATTGAAATTAAGATAATCATTTGTGTCTGTAAAAAAATCGGGCCACTCGGGAATCAAACCCGAGCCTCCCGAACTTTGCGAATCAGGTGTTTAGACCACTGAACTAATCCGGGTAAGGATTTTAAAGAACAAACAATTTTATATGTCTTATACACATGCCTTATTAATCTGCGATTTGTGACTCATAAACAACTATGCAGCTACCAACATTACCAACATCGGCACATAGTTTTCGAGTCATCAGACAAGTGTCGCCACTAGTCTTGTTTTGTTCTTATTTTTATGTTAATTTCTCTTTCACGTCTTAATTTCTGTTTGCCTACAAAGGCGCATAAACAGAAATTAATATAAAAATAAGAACAAAACAAAACTAGTGGTGACACCTCCCTGATGAACCATGTGTTGACGGTAATGTTTTGTTTTGTTCTTATTTTTATATAAATTTCTGTTTATGCGCCTTAGTAGGCAAACAGAAATTAAGACGTGAAAAGAGAAATTAATATAAAAATAAGAAAGTGTCACATGCCTGATGACGCGAAAACCATGTGTCGACGGTAATGTTGGTAGCTATATACTTGTTTATGAGTTACAAATCGTAGATTAATAATACATGTGTGTAACATATATAGAAATTGTTTGTTCTTTGGAATCCTTACCCCGCTTAGTTTAGTGGTCTGAACACCTGACCGGCAATCGGGAGGCTCAGCTTCGATTCCCGAGTGGGGTGATTTTTCAAAAGACACATTATATTAATTTCAATTTTAGCTCGCCAGGAAAGCTAAGTGGAAAGAGAACAGCCTTGTTTATTTATTGCTTACAATGTTGTTTACAATCTATTAGTTATTATTTCTTGTTTTGTTACAGGATTCGTTGTATCATCATCCTGTACATAAAATATCTTTCATAGCACAAGATATGTCTGATTCACGTGCATTCGGGTACATATTCGGCTCACCAGACACAGGACATCGATTTTTTGGAATTAAGACTGATAAGGCTGCAAGCCAAGTAATTACAATTCTAATTAAATGTGTATTTAATATTTGAGGTTTTGTTTGTTAAAATGATACTAACATTTTATGAATGTTGATAGAATCTATTACATCTAAACCATGGGGGATTAAGAACAAGGGGGATGATGCAAATATTGATTTAGCATTTGTACAATTATTTCGCAATTATGGCTTATTATTACAACAAGAGTAAGTAATTGAGAATTATGCACAATATTTATAGTATTTTGTTTTGAAAAATTATGTTAACAGGTGGTGATAGCAATGAGGGACCTATTTCAAGTTGTTTTTGCCTTAAAGAAAAAAGAAATAGAATTAGCTAAACAACATTTAGATAAAACTCGTTATGGTAATTCGTTACTAATTTCGGACACCGGCCTTTCATCTACCAAGGTTAGTTCCTACTCGTTTCTCTAATTAAACTTACTAGCTTCTTAGAAAATTGACCAACACATAAAATGACGGAAACATTTCTTCTGCTTTGTCCTTTTTCTTGTAATCCCCTTAACTTTTTTAATTTATCTTTTTATTATTCTTGTTTAGAGATTATCTCCTGGTTCATCAAAAACGAATCTTACAACCGACAATCAAACTAAGTCTACCACCCAAGGCATTTCTTCAACTGAGCAGAGCAGTCAGCAAGGTCCAGCCGTGGCCGATTTAGTCGATTTAGAATTGGAATTGAATAGTCTTCAGCAGGGTATTACACAAATGGAGCGTATTACACCTTCGGATCCATTTGGTTCCTCATCGTCTAAAGATGACCCATTTGGAGATAGCTTCACTACCTTTACGGTACTTTTGAACTTCATAATTACCAAATTTTATGAGTAATGTATTACATACCATAATGAGTCTTATAACATAAAGAATATTAAATGATCATATATATGGATGGGTATCGTCGTTTGATGACACGACTATATTAATTGTTTAATTAATTATAAGCACATCATTAGTAACTTCAGGGGAATTACTAAGCCTTCGGTATTTCCTAAAATATTAGATGAACTTATTGCAAAACAGTTGAAGTGGCTTTTTAAAAATAATATTTTTGATCAACAACATGGTTTTAGAGTATCATGATCTATGGTGACTAATTCATTGGTTTACAAGGAATATATTTTAAATGCATTTGGGGACAAAAGAGCTGTGCATTCAGTGTTTACTGATTTATTAAAGGCATTTGACAAAGTGAATCATGAATAATTAATTAAAAAGTTGATGTTTTGGGATCGGTGATAGGATGTTAAATTGGATTTCTAGTTTTCTTACAGGAAGAACTCAGTTTGTGAAAATAGCTGGAGTTATATCTAAAGTAATAAATATTCCATCCGGTATACCGTAGGGTTCTCACTGCGGACCTATTTTGTTCACAGCCTTTATTAATGACATTGGTAATATTTTTAATACAGGCATGGAATTTCTGATGTTCGCTGATGATCTAACTTATCTAGAGCAGTAGAAGATGACAATGATGCATTGCTATTTCAAAAGGATTTAACGGCGCTATACGAATGGTCAATCAGAAATTGCTTACCTATTAACATAAATAACTGTGCTGTAATATGCTTTTCAATGTTAAAGAATGTCTGCTGCCCGAAGTATTATTTAAATAATACTAATATCGAAAATGTTAATATAATAAATGATCGGTACAGCATTTGATACTAAATTAAGCTTCTCTACTCATATAGAAAAAAAACACAAACAATGCATTAAAAACTATAGGATTTATTGCAAGGACTGGAAAATACTTTAATGTTCAAACTCTTCGAGTGTTATATTGCTCATTAGTTAGACCGAAAATGGAATATGGTAGCATAATATGGAATTCCCATTACAACGTACAAAAATGGCAATAGAGAAAGTACAAAGAAAATTTTTAGAAGCTGTTGCTTTTAAAATGGGTACAGGTGTTAGAATTTTCTGGCACGCTTTTGTTCCTGATATGATAGGTTTGCAAAGTTTAGAACAAAAAAGAGTGGCAATGCCACTCTTTTTCCTTTTTATTATACCTTTTTAGTGCCTTTTGTTATATATACAGGTGCCTTTTAATTATTTTTACACTATGGTGTTCATAGACTGTCTGTTCGTCTATCGAAACAGGGAAATGTTGTTATGGTTAACGGAGTGGACTTTTTCCATGTTTTTTGTAATAACATGGATCCTAATAACATGGATGTGTTCCTTCCTTGTTTTTTGTAATAAAATAAAATCAATTCAAGTCTAACATGTAGTATTACATAATTTTGGATTGTATTATTATTATTATTATTATTAGTTCTATTAGGTATTATTCATCTATGGCTTGATTTGCATAGTTAGTGAAGTGCAATGTGTGCATTAGTATTTTATTCATACATTTAAGCTTATTCTATAAATTGTGTTATTTACTTTATATTAGTTTTTACTTTCATTTCTTATACTTTCATTTATTACACTTTCACTTACTTTTGATTAATTGTTTACATTTACTTTAATTTTTGTGTATTTCTTAGTTTTTTATATATGTATTATTATATTTTGTATTAGCGCTAAAATGGTTCGAAATGTGAGAATTGAGTGTGTGAAGAAGTGGAAGTATCTAGGATATATGATGAACAGGATAGGAAGTGCAACGGAACATGCAAAGATGGTAGTAAAGAAAGCGGGAGTAGCAACAGAAAGGTTATGGAAGGTATGGATGAATAAGTTTGGGTAACCTTGGAATATGAGGGTGAGAATATTGGAAATATGTGTGGAAAGTATGGTTATGTATGGGGCAGAGGTGTGGGCGGTA
>WYDF02312748.1:0-14878 GCA_009867245.2 Adranes taylori
CCCCCCCCCCCACAGCAAGTTTTTCCCCTTCAACATCCGAAACAAAATAAAGATTCAATAGATACGTAATTATATCGAATGAAACGGAATGAAACGGTAAGAAAAATCTTGATTAAAGAATGATTTTTATATTAAAAGAATATGAAAGATTCCAGATTTTCTAGAAAATGGCACATATCTTCTATATTCTCGATTATTTTAGATACCAAATGGATATTCTACAAATCTATATTTCTGTTTAGTATATATTACTATATGTGTAGTATTTCTCGTAATCTCTATATTTTATATACATCTACTAGGTACACATTGATTGATTAATTAATTAGACTATAATTTGAATTATTTTAAACTAATGACACACTTTAACATTTTCTCATTATTCTTGGAATATTATCGCACAAAAAAACTTAAATATAATTAAAATAAAATGAATAATTCTAACATCATAAACTAAAAACATTTTATATGTCCAGAGTTTCTTTGCATTATGAAACTCTGGCATTATGATAAAACAAACAAGAAACGCACAAGATTGTAATGGCATTCGAATGGGAACCATTCGGTTGGAACAACAACAGAATGGGTGAATTAGTGACTGAATGAATGAGTGAAATGAATTAGTATGTGAGATTTACGTCGTTAAATGGAGATTTCTTCCGAAAATGCAAACGCACAGCCGTGGAGGGGGCTATGCTCTACCATCTCATTAAATCTCCCAGGGGTGGCGTGTCCCACTGGCTGGGAAGTCCTGTGCCTCTTGGAGGAATATATTTCCTGTATTATAACGAAAATTTGGCTACATAATGGCGGTCATTAATTCTAATGGATTAATTGGTGATACATATCGTCGGTGATCTGACATTACCTAACTATTAGTTCTATGGGAAATATTAGCCACTACCATTTTTTTAGATGTATGCAATGGGTTTGTCGTAATAATATCACGCAACATAAAACATAGATTTCAATTCAATAAACAAATTATTTCTTCAACTTGAGAACATTCGCATTAATATTTATTAAGACTTTCTATTCTGCAGACTCCTGCACCAAATAAAGAAACAAGGCTTAACATCGAGATAAGCATTTTACGTAATCCTAAAAAGATAATTAACCTTTCTATCCTGAATGGGTCTAATAGACCCATTTGTAAAGTTCATTTTATGATAGCTCTGATGGGTTTTAATTCTGAGCTCTTATGTTTTAAGTATTCCTCAAGTAGATGTATTTAATTACTGTGTAACATTTCTAAACTTCTAGAATTAATTTTTCTTTACCCTAGAAAAAAAGTGACTTTTATCTGACTGGATCTATTCGACATATATGTAATATGCATAGAAATTCATAAACAAAATGAATTTATTATATTTATATTGCTGTATTTCAAATAATGCTCAATAGATGGCGTAACTATTATTTTATTTGTTTGGAGTGTTTTGTCATTTGATAGTGCAATATGGCGTGTAAACATGAGGAGATCTGAAATCTTTTACAAGAGCTCAGTGATCAATCCGATAATATAAGTGAAGAGGCTTTCAATAATACTGACGAGTCTGATCACTTATCCATCAAGGAAATCTCAGATGAGCAGACGGATATTTCCGATATAGAACAAGAATTTATAGTCACTTCCATTTTTGTTAGTCGTAACAAAACTGAATGGTGTGTACCAGCACGGTATGTACTAGTACATAATTCCCGTTTATTATTTTTTGACATTTAATTTATTAATTCTTGTTTGTATTACTTTATTTGATATTTATTATATAGATAACATAACGTTGGAAAATTGATATCTTCTGAAATTGTGTCAACACCCCGTGTCAACAATGAAACTTTTCCTAAGAGATGACATGATGAAACTTGTTTTAGAAGAAACAAACAGAGAAATGAAAAGAGTATGTTTAGAAAAGAATTAAACTTTAGTGTCTGCTGAAGAGCTTGGAAGCCTATATTGGTTAAATATCCTGATAGTCTGTTATTTATAAAATCCTAAATTGCTAAATTCTAATTCAGGTATAAAACCATGTTGATCCTTGGTGGAAAGGAGTGACTTCATTTGATCTATGGACCCTTTTGGTTTTCTGAAATCACTTAATAGCAAATTATCAGTTATAATAGCGCTGATAATGTTTTCTATCAGTCTTATTTGTCGGACAGCCCCAAACAAGTCCGTAATGGGGACTTTGTTTGGGTTTCACTGAAATAAATCCTTTTGAATGCCGACAGTTGATATGCAATCGTGTTTCGGACATATCAATAACAATTCTCCCATAGTTTCCTCTGTATCAGGTGTTGCTTTTTCTAGGAACTTCAACGCGTAGTATGTATATCGATCTATAATATAAACGCCAATCTCTCAATCGATGTGATGCGATAACGAATCTTTTCCAACTAAACTACTACAAACAGCCAAAATATTGGGCGAGTAAAATCGTTTATACATACTTGCCGCTTGGCACGTATCGATCATGAAAAATATTTCGTGATATTTTATTTCTGCCACATTTGCTCAAAAGCAACAGCCATCTCCTGACTGGTAATCTCTTCAGAATTCTGGAAATTAAGGAATCCATCGCCACCATGGCCAGTCAAATAAACTAAAATGTCGCCACCCTCATCAGTCAACAATTGTTTCTAACGAGGTGTATCAGGGGGTAAACGACCAATAAGTAATCTGACAAAATTCTCAACAGTAACTTCATAACCGCGATAATCGACTTCAACATCATCTCCATAAGCATTGATCAATTATTCTGCGTTATTAAAGACCATCGCCGGTCTGGGGTTCCTCTGATTACAAGTCATATCTCGGTTAAAATTATTTGACTATCTGGAATACCTAAACATTTTACCTTACGATAAATGGATAGTACATTAGCTATATGTCTATAATTAAACCAAAAGCGTGAAGTGTCTAATAGAACAGCCCAATTGTTCGTATGCCTTTTATTTTTATTTGCAAATTCATCAATAACAGAATTACTAATGCCCACAAACAGCGTGGCTAATATTATGAAATTATACAACATACTCCCCGTTTTAATTACATACTTTCTGTAACATCAGCAGGCACCACTAAATACTTCTCTTCGAGGAAAATGGAAAAGAAACAAATCAGTAATCCTACTTACAACTAAGCATCATGAGTCCAAAGATTCAGACGACAAAGAAAGGAAACCAGATATAATTTTATATTATGAGATCATTTGATGAGCATTTGTAAAATTTGAGATTTATTGTGATAAACACAAATGACAGAAGTTTAATATAGTGAGCAGTTTGAATACAATTTCATTTTAGAGTAACGATAATCGGAAAGAAAATATGGATTTAAATCGAGAGCATTGTGGAGCAATGAATGTTTTATTTTCGTTTGGATGAGTGTTTAGATGATCTAAAAACTGATTTTGGTGACGAAACACCATCAAGAACAACTATGTTTCGGTGGTATCAAGAATTTAAATTTGGTCGGAGCAGTCTTAGATCGACCAATTACCTCAAAAACGGCAGATAACATTGAGGCTTTAAGAGACATGTGACATGTAGGCAAATTCAGTCTTGTTTAGGTATTGATATGAAACAGACCAATCAAATTTCCCATGATCTCGTAGGTGTAAGAAAAATATGTTCTCAATGGATACCGTATAATTTACCTCTAGATCAAAAACAGGTTCGAGTCAAATGGTGAAAAGAAACACTCAGACGATTCAACTCAGGTACGACAAATTTGCTCTACGACATTGTTAGTGGTGATGAAAGTTGGATACATTCTTATTAACCCGAAACAAAACAACAACTCACTGTTTGGGTGTTTCAAAATGAAGCAAATCCAACAAAAGTTACTCTAAGTTGGAGAGTATCAAAGAAAATGATTGCTAATTTTATATCAAAAACTAAGCATATCGCTACTATCCCTTTAGAAAATCGCAGAACAGTGAATGCTGGGTGGTACACAACTATTTGTTTATCAAAAGTTTTCTCTGAAATGAGAAAAACCAATGAAAGACGTCGCATCATTCTGCGCCAGGACAATGCAAGCTCCCACAGCGCAAAGAACAATTGATTATTTAACCGCATAAAAAATGGAATTGCTTACCCATCCTCCATACCAGCCCTGATTTAAATCCAAACGACTTTTAAACATTTCTAAAAATTCTAAATAAATTGCGTGGTCAATGTTTTTCAAATCCAGACGATGCAGTTGAAGCGTTTAAAAATGCCGTGATGCCATCTTCGGAATGGAGTAAATGTTATGACAACTGGTTTATTCACATGAAAAAGTGCATAGATTGTCAGGGATAATATTTTGAATAGCAACCCTCGTATAATTATACCAAAGATAGAGTTGATACGAAAGATAAACTTGCGGCCACGTATACGTGTAACAAAGAGGAGCCAGAAGATGACCGGAATGTTTATACTACAACATAAATGATCTAGCTGCAATAAATTCGATTGCTGGTTTTATGCGTGTCAATTTCTCTTTCAATCAAAACATGCTATTCAAAAGACGCCTTTTTTAAAGGAACTTGGAAAACAGCTTACTGAGCTTCTAGAACTAGTAGAATGACACAGAACATTCCAATAGGAATAAAACGTAATTAGCAGTTGCGGGAGGTGAAACATCGGAAAATATCAGTACCAAAAATAGTACAATATAGTATGATAAGAAAATTATAAATAAAATTTTCTAGTGTTTTATCAGCTTTTAAATGTTCAAAACCTAATACGGAAACAAGAGGGATGGGAGGAGATGAGTGAGAGAACTGAAAAGGGGACTGCCAACAAAATGTAAGAAGATAATTACTCCCATAAACAACTCCTATCTTTAGAAGGAATTTACTTTTCAATTTGATTCCTCCAGATGATAATATTCAAAGCTTTGTTAGAAATTTCATTTGAATTCGTTGATTTGAAATGAAACGCACTAATAATAAAATAATTCTGTTGGTCCACTTGGTAATGACACCCCTACTTCGTTAGGTAAACACATCACTGGAGCGGTGCCTGAAATTGTTATTAGCTGAAATAATGTTTCATATTGCTTTACTGCTACTACGTTTTTAGCGAGAATTCTGTACGAAATACTGTATCTGGAAATATCGCTGAACTCTGAAAATTTGAAGGTGTGAGGTAAAAAAAAGAAACAAAATTTTACCATAGAGAATAAAATGTTTTATAAAAAAAATCTCCAACTTAAAGTACAGCACAATTGTTACACAAGCACAGAAACAAGGCTGAACTTATGCTGATCAAAGAGATGAAGATTGTTTAATGCTTTTAAAACAAGATTCTAAAAAAAAAAAGTGCGTACCTATGCGGAACGAAAGTTTTTATCACAAGCAAAAATTCGGTTAACAGTTGCAGAGGAGTCAGTTCGTAAAGTAAAACTAGATATATATATATGACAAGATGGGTTTAAAAACATTTTTGCATGGCTTCTTTGGTCAATTAGCTTTACCTATTCGAATGCAAATTTCCGGGGAAAAGCAAATGAAAAATTTTCCTCAACCTAAGAATTAGCAAATTCAACAAGACATTTAATTCCTGTTGAATTATGATTAAGTTTTTCCAAATTAGAGGTTTTGTCAAATCACGATAGACATGTAATTTGAGTCGCCTAGAAAAATCATTATTATTGTGCAATACATAGGAACCATTTAAATATTTCATGTAGCAGAAATATGATATATTGAGTTACGAGAGCATTTTGTAGTTCTAGGATTTAAAAATAAAATAATCAAATATGTAAACCCGTAGAAGAAAATTAATAATCTGTAACAAATTAATAAAATCGATATATTTTACTACAATCAATTTGCTACAAATATATAAACTTCGGAACGTGAAAATAATTAAAGTGTGCCAGATCTTTTGATATTTAAGTACAGAATTATTTCTTAAGTACTCTTCATGTTTTTTTAGATAATCAGATATAAATATGTATAGGTATACTTTTTCTAGCGAAAAGAAATGAAAAGAAATTCACGAAAACCAACCGGAAAAATAGCCACGTTTTTGTTCAGGTGCACTCTGTTTTGTAGGTGATTCAATAGATTGACTGGCGTCGCCATCCACAAGAGTTGGTGACGTTGGCCCACGTGCCGCCATACTTCCAGTTGATTCACGGTCTGGTGATGTTGGACCGCTGGGTGGCCTAAATAAAGAATCAATTTATTATGAAGCCATAGTTTTCACATCAAGTTTCGAATCGAAATAGCTTCAAAAATACCTAATTGTAATGACTTCCACTAATTCAATTTTATATCTACAATTTATATGATACATTTGTACAGACGTCTCTTTAAATATAATTGGATCATTTGCACGGAACCTCAAAACGTCGACAAAATAGTAATGTCACATTTGAATAGCGCCTTCTAGTGGTCACTTGCAAAACATTTAAAAGCCGAACCTCCTATTCACCAGCCAACCGAAAATAATCAAGACGACCATATGCAATTTTGTAAAATTCAGAAAAAATAGGCTGAAAATCTAAATATAGAAAAACCTTTTGTTTTTGTAATAAATCCTCGTTTCGTTTCACAAAAAAAAAACAAATGTTCTAAAATAGTAATAACACATATCGACAGCGCTATCTAGTGGATGTTTCTAAAACTTTAAAAGGAGACCCATAAAGCGTTTGTCAACTCACTGAAAATGATTCCGACCACCAACTACAGTCTAGTAATGTTCACAAAAAAATATCCCGATAAGCTCAATAAACTAAAACCATTTGTTTTGCAAATGGTTTTACCTAAATCCTCGTTTTATCAATAAAAGAAATTTTCTAAAATAATATTCACATTTCAATAGCGTCACGTAATGATAACTTGTAAAACTTTTAGTAAGTCAGCTAAGCGAACATAATCGCAATAACCAATTGCACATTTATAAGATTCAGAAAAACAAATGTATGAGGAACTAAACATAATCACATTTCAATAGCCCCATCTAGTGGTCGGTTGTAAAACTTTAAAAGGCGTCACGTAATGGTAACTTGTAAAACTTGTAGTAGTCAACTAACCAAAGATGATCGCGACAATCAAATTTGTGAAATCCCGAAATCCAGAATATTTTGTAAGATTTAGGGGAAAAATGCCTGAGAACCTAAACATAGTCATATTTGAATAGCCCCAACTAGTACTCGCTTGTAAAACTTTAAAAGGCATCACCACGTAATGGTAGCGTCTCGTAATGCTAAATTTAGCTAAACAAAGATGACTGTGACCATCAACTGCAGTTTTGCAAAATCCAGAAAAAATAATAGCCTGACAACCTTGAATAAACAAAAACCATTTGTTTTTGCAATAAATCTTCACTTTATTAAAATCCTTATTTTACCAAAACAACCAATATTCTAAAATAACAATGTCACATTTCAATAACGTCATCTAGTGATCAATTGCTAAACGTTAAAAAGCGGAGCTCATAATTCATCAGCTAACCGAACATTGTCCTGATCACCAATTGCAATTTTGAAAATTCAGAATAAAAGTATACAAGTACCATTTGTTTTCCAATAAATTCATTTGTTTTTCTTTCACCAAAAATTTTTTCTAAAATAGTAACGACATATATCAATAGCGCTATCTAGCGGTTGTTTCTAAAACTTTAAAAGGAGATCCACAAAGAGTATCAACTAACCGAAGACGATTCCGACCACCAACTACAGTTTAGTAATGTTCAGAAAAAATATCTCGATAACCTGAATATACAAAAACCAAGATCTCGACCACCAATTGCAACTTTGTAACATACAGAAGAACAAATTCCTGAGAACTTAAACATAATCACATTTCAATTAGTCACAGCAACCATCTAGTGGTCACCTGTAAAACTTTCAAATGCGTCAAGTAATGGTAGCATCACGTAATAGTAGTTTGTAAAACTTGTAGTACGTTAACTAACCGTAGATGACCTCGGCCACCAATTGCAAATTTATAAGATTCAGAAAAACAAATGCCTGAGAACTTAAACATCGTCACATTTCAATAGCCTCATCTAGTGGTCGCTTGTAAAACTTTAAAAGACGTCAGGTAATAATAGCGTCACGTAATATTAGCTTGTAAAAGTTGTAGTAGTCAGTTAAACAAAGATGATTGCGATAATCAACTGCCATTTTGTAAAATCCAGATAAAATAGCTTGACAACCTGAATAAACGAAAGCCATTTGTTTTTGCAATAAATCTTGCTTTATTTTAATCCTTCGTTTGCCAAAAGAAACAATTTTCTAAATAATAATGTCACATTTCAATTGTCGCTTGTTAAACTTTATAAAGCGATCCTCATGAAAATTCAGAACAAAAATATACATATACCATTTGTTTTTGCAATAAATCCTCGTTTTACCTAAATACTCAGAATGCAAAGTAATGGGATCAACTAGACTTGACAGCTGCAAAAGTCAACCAGATTGGCAGCTGCATTCAAAAAAGCAAAATCTAACAGGACAGGCACATTTGGAAATGTTGCTGAATGTTTTGGAATAGTCAATTTTAGGAAAATCCTGATGAATAAAAAAAAACATGCAAATACACTCTGTACATGATGGCTCTCCTTTACATTATAAGCGCAAAAGTGTTTAGTTTGATGAAGCGTATCCCAATTTTATTAGAGATGGGAGCGCATACTAAAAACCTTATACACCAACAGCTAAGCCATCATAAAAGTAGAGAACAATCTCTTCCAAAAGTGTGCTATTGGAAAAGGAGTGCGACAAGACAGGGATGTGTGCTGTAGCCGCTTTTGTTCAACATCTACGACGAATATAAAATCATAGAAACAGACCAGCACCACCTATAAAAGAATACTCACGTTTTTCGGGCAAGAAGTGGCAATACGGAAAAGTTGGTAGTACAAAACAAACTCTGCTAAATAGGAAATTAGAAAGAGAATACTCGTATGACCGTAAATGGAGAACGTTGGAAATCAACAATACACGAAGTCATACAATCTATAGAGGATGAACAATCACTACACGTCGTGCACGACGTTGGACAACGATCCCATAGTACCAGTTAAAAGTTCATTTAATATTTATATAATTTTTGTTATTTAATCTCCATCTTTGTGAGATCCCCCTCTAGTCATGTATATATAATCAGACAGACAGATGATAAAATCTCCTCAAGACAATATACGGTACACAATTATTGAATTTATGACCCATGCACCGACCTCATTATTATAGTTAAAGCAATAAAAATTTAGACTACCACAATATTTCTCTGAAAACTCAAATCGTACCAAATGGTTTAACATACAATAACTATGAAAAAACATGAAAATTTAAATAGCTTGTTAGTTATAAACAAATATGATTAGAATGTAACATGTGTAAACATGATTGTAGTGCTATGTTTGAAACAATAAACATTAACGTTCAAATATGTGTACATTATTTAATAGGTTTGCCAATATAGAGGGGTCAAATTAATACATACAATTTTTATTAAATATTAATCGAGCAATATGAAGTTATTTACAATGTAAATCTATTCTAGGGCTAAAGTGAATTAATCTTTCCTGATTTCCATTAAAATCGTTCTGAAGTATCTAATAATATCGTTATTGAAACAATTGAAATATTTTCAGTACAATAGATGTATGAAACACAAAAGTTCAGGCCAAAACAAAAAAACCATTAAATAAACAAATGAAGCAAATTCTAATCAAGTAAAATAAAAATAAAAACTACATATTTAGATTTTACAATTCAACATTCTCAATTTAGCAGACTAGCCTTATATATAAATACATAACACGATAACATTATTTTTGCCAAACTAATTACACAATCTACTCTAGGAGCACTATCTAATAATATAGACAAAACATTCGCCTTGAAACTTCTGAGGGAGCGTACATCCATATGGAGAGCGTTATATAGTTTGCGACCTGTATAAAAAATATTTCTTTCATACATTAGTAAGGAATGATTGGGAATAGTAGCAGATCTGTATGGCCTGAACTGAAGTCATGCATACGAATATGGTTTAACAGAAAGCAATTTATATTATTAAATACGAACAGAAGAGCGCTGTATATATGTAAGCCGTAAAAGATCAAAAGCCTATGCTCTCTAAACACCACCATACAGTTCTCCCTCCAACTTAAACCATATATTATACGAACGGCTCATTTCTGAATTAGAAATACTCGTTCAGTGTTTATTCCAAGACCCGCCAATAAACTTCAATAGGACATCACGGGGAATAAATATCCATAATACAATGGGTTTGCGTATTGTAGCGCTGTTGTGAAAGAAGACAATTTTAAGACCGTATTCCAAGCAAATTGCTGGAGAGTGTAAAGTTTATATTATCAATAGGGGGTATATCGGTAAGTCTAGAACGATTTGATTTAAAAAATATAGCACCCGTCTTTTGAATATTTATACAAAGCCGATTTTTCTCAGACCGTACTTGCATTCCTCTAAATACATTTGAAAGTTCGGATCTCGCAGAGTTTAGACTTAATATGAATTTCTAGGTTGTTGAGAAATATTGTAAAAAAAAGTAGGTCCAAGAACAAAGCCCACAGGTACTCTTTCTATTATGTTGATACTTTTTTATTATATTGTTAGTATTAGTATCTTTCTATTGTAGTGTTGTTTTGTAAGACAGATAACTTTTTCACAAGTTTTTATAATATACAACAAAAGATGAATTAAATTAGCATAACTATTTCTTTTCATGTCACTAAGGCTTTAATGAGTACCAGAAAAGATTAAATGTGCGTAGTTGTACTTAATCTCACCTTAATTGGTTTCTTCGCTGAAAATTATAAAATATTATTAGTGTTGATCAATTTAGTAGATTTTAAAATAAAATAAGACTTTATCAACGACATTAGCCTCTTGTCGATATACATTACATAAAAATAAATTAAATCAAAACTACAGTGCCTCCTCCAAAACAAATAGTTTATTCTATAAAAAATCAACTAAAAATGTGACTCGTTTCGTGAACATCGATCGTTGTAATCATTAGACGCAAAAAGATTGCAATATAGAGGAATCATAAACGCAAAAACAAATTTTAGTACAAATTATACAGTTATACATTACTAGCGGACCCGGCAAACGTTGTTTTGCCCCACCTGGTTCCCATATTTGCCTACGGCAAATATGGGATTTACTGCGGTCTACTTTGCAATTCTACTTAATTAATTCTACTTTGCTTAATAAGGTCTACTTTGCAATTCTACTTAATTTGCAATTCTACTTAAGAAGTATGAAAAAGATTGGAGGATTAATGATATAAATATATGAGAAACTAGCAATACACGCTTCACATATCAAAGAAATAAATGATACATCGGTCAAAGGTATATGTGAAATATCTTCAGTCATTATTGATAAAAAAAATAGAATACCAATAGGTGATTTCGAAAGCTTTATAAACATACTGTCTAACACACTGAATAATATATACAGGCATAAATGTGTAACACTGATATCAGGTGATTTCAACACCAACGTACACTCAGATACAAAAAACTTAGAAAGGGAGGTAATTGAACAGCCAAGTACTAGCACGGCTTCGTTTGCGGCTTCACCCGGAGCTATAAAACGCTCAGCGACTGCCAAAAGGGCTAAAAAGGGGAGAGTCCTGGAGGCCCTAAGGAAGGAGCAGCCAAGATAAACTAAAAAAAATGGGGACAAGGTTTTTAAATTCATACAGGTAAACCAGGAGCATAGCAAGGAGGCCACAGATGTGCTGTACAAAACGTTTATCTACTCCCATTTAGATGTGGCACTAATACAAGAGCCCTATGTATATGGTGGCCAAATTAGAAGCCTTCCCTCACCGGGTAAGTTAGTATATAGTAGGAATGCGGCAGTACCAAGAGCTGAAATATAGATCACGCCTGACGTCAGCTGTATCCCTATTATCCAGTTAATTTCCAGAGACTTGGTCGCAGTGGAAATAAATTTACCAGCCAATGAAGTCAAGAAGCTGTTATGGCTTCGACCTACTTCCCAGGCAACATCAACGAAAGTTCACCCAAGGAAGTGAAGGCACTCCAAAGCTTTTGCCTACAGAGGAAGAAAAGCCTCATAATAGGATGTGATGCCAACGTACACAACTTGGTTTGGGGAAGCACTGACACAAACAATAGAGGTGAATTATTATTTGACTATAAATCATCTACTAGCTTAGAAATACTAACCAGGAACAATGCACCCACGTTTGGAACAAAAAAAAAAACAAGACCAGAGGTTCTAAATATCACTCTAGCTACTCCACTTCTTGCCACAAAAATCAAAAACTGGCATGCATCAAAAGAGATCTCTGCCTCTGGCCACCGATATATTAGATTTGGGTTGGAAACCAATGAGGTCTGGTTACAAGTAACGGAGTTCCACAACTGTCAAATTGAGAATCCTACGTGAACCATGTCAGGGAAGGAACGGACAGGCTGATCACTAACATGGATTCGACAGAGGATCTAAACAGGGCTGCAACATCTCTGCTGTATTGAAAGAGGCATATGGAAGCAGCTGTCCGGAAAAACACAGAGTGGCTAGGCGACAAGTGCCATGGTGGAATGCGGAACTACAATCTATGAGCATTGAGGTCAGAAGGCTATACAGTAAGACCAATGCATCAAAGCGCTCTCAACAGTGGACACAGTACAAAGAGTCCCTGACTGAATATAACAAGGACGTGGCAAAGCTTCTGTGATGGAATAGTCTGCAGAAAGTCCTAACAAAAGAACACTGTAATTGCATGCGTCATCTGCAAAAGCCAGATGGCAACTTTACAGAGGACGCAGTGGAGACGTTAGAGTTGTTAATGAGCACTTACTTTCCTGGCTGTCTCAAAGTTGACAGTGACCAGGGGGGAGACTATTACCATGGTAGCAGCCGTCCCCCTCGGAACGCGTCAACTTGTGAATAAATTATTCAAAAGAGAGAGTGGTATGGGTACTGGAGACCTTCAAACCATTCAAATTTCCAGGAGGTGATGAAATCTTTCCTCCAGAAATACAAAGGTGCATAAAAGGTATATCGTCTCACGTATGTGTACTTTATAAATTCAATTTTACGAAATCCTATATAAAGCACCACTCCACCCTTACCAATTTGCTTACCAAAAGGCCAAGTCAACCAATAAGCCTTACATACCCTAATGGGTAAGATAGAGAAATCGATGGAGACAAAACAAATAGCACTTTGTGCGTTTCTCTGCATTGGGGTGGCTTTTGACAAAACCTCGTATGAAAACATAGAGGCAGCATCACATAGTAAGGGTCTTCCAGAACCGGTAATTGCGTGGATAAACACAATTCTGCAAAACCGGAAGGAAGGTGCACGATTAAAGTGACCAGGGGATGCCTCCAAGAGGGATTTCTGTCACTACTGCTCTAGTCTATTGCAGTTGATGACTTAATACACACCTTAACAAAGGCTGGCCATCAGGTACAAGTGTATGCGATGACCTAGTGCTAATAGAACAAGGCCAATACGACACGACGGTGCCTACCAGATTGAAAAGTGCCCTAAACATCGCAACAAAGTGGTGTAAAGAAAACGGACTGAGCATTAATCCAAACAAAGTGGCTGTTGTGCCATTCACAAGGAAGAGGAAACTAAATCTAGATTTCTTGGCACATTTGCAGAAAGTACAGCAAAAGGCTTCTGGAGTCTTACATGCATGCAAAAAACTCTTCGGTAGAATATATTGGGTCTATACAACAATTGGGGCAACAAATTACAAAATTCATTAATTAAGTTAAAGAATAAAAGTTATTACAATTCTGAAAAGTGTAAGGTAAACAGATGTGTTTGATAATTTGTACTAAAATTTCTCTTTGCTTTTGTGATTCCTCTGTATTGCAATCATTTTCAATCTAATGACGAGACGATCGCTGTTCTCGAAACGCGTCCTTATAGTTGGTTTTTAATAGAATAAACCATTTTTCTTTTGGAGTAGGAGAACTGTAGATTGATTAAATTCTTTGAACCTTCAATTGTAATAAAAAATTAATCATTTAAAATTCAGATGTCGTGACTAGATTAATAAAACACGAACAAAATGTTAAAAACCATTTAAACAATAATATAAAAAAAATCTATATATAATATTGATAAAATATATGAATATATGTAATTATCTACCTTTTTTCAGTCGCATCAGGTTTCAGTTTAACATTCGTCTTTTGTTGCATTTGCGACTCGTAAGCTTTAACATCTTCATAGGTCATATCAATCCAGGAATCTATCCAGGCGAAGGCTTGCTTATGGCCTAAGAGTAATACTTCTCTAATGCACTACAAATATAAAATATACATATATTGCTTAGAATTTTTAGAATTGCTTAGAAAACTGTATGTTTTTAGATTCAATAACGAAAACGATATCTCGTCAAGTAACTTTTCTTTCATATATAATAATGCCCCACGTGTTTCAAGCATTTACAACTTTGAATCTATTATTTATTTAATTTTATTTAAAAATACACGAGTAAATTCCTTTACAACTGATTAATAAAGATTAGTATGATAGACAGAATAATATAAATTACAAATCAAGAAACACAAAAAATAGTACTTATAATAGTACGATTACATCTTCAGCTCGTTCAGAAACAAATGAAAATACATACTAGTCATGAGAATTAAGTGAATTAAGAGGGAGGCTCTTCATTGACTCATACAAAAGAAGCCGCAAAGCTGTGCTACTCCATAACGGAAACAAAAATCCTTCAATACCAGTTGGACATTTCGTGCACTACAAAGAATGCTACGACAATTTAGCTATCATTTTGAACAAACTTAAATACAACATCAAATGAAAATCATCGGTAATTGGACATCAGGTTTTATTGAAAAAAACAACAACTCAGCAAACGTTTCGAGCCCT
>WYDF02312759.1:0-14878 GCA_009867245.2 Adranes taylori
ATTTCTAAATTGTTTAAATTCACCTTATTATATATATATTTGTGTTTTTTGATCCATAATAAGGGTTATGTTAAATTAAATAAGAGGTCGCTGTTGATATTTAATTGCCGCTTGCCGTTTTTGTTCGGAATCCGTCACTACTGACACTCATCGTCATCATTTCCCAGTAAACGATTCGGCTTCTGTCCCACCAAGCGCACCACATTACCATCTTACAATGGACATCTTTCCATATTCCTTTGAATGAAATACCTGGCGGCGAGATCTTCTATCTTTTGATATTTTTGACGAGAAGCCTCGATTGATCCCCCAGTGACGAAAATCGATAAAAATTTGGAAATGTTTGGGTTTGTTGTTTTCCGAGAGTTTATGCGGAACCGATTCAGCCAATTTTCATACTTTTCCAAGCTGTTTGAGACAAAGAAAGATGGTAGAAAGCTTTACATTGAAGTCTTCGGCCAACATTCCCGTTGTCAAGTTTATGCTCCCTTCAACGGCTGTCAAAAGTAGCCGATCGTCGAAATTTGATGGTCGACCTCTTCCTTCTTTATATGTGAGGTTTTTTTTTTACCCTCCGGTGTAAAATTGGGTAGCTCCAACGTTTTCTTTTTGATATTTGTTATCCAATCAAATTTCCAAAAAGCGTATTTTGTGAGTTTATTTCTAGAGTTTAACCCTACATATGAATAAAACATAAATTAAAGTAATTGGTAGTCAAACAGTTTTTGCTTCTCCGGAAAAAATGCTAAAATGGAGTTGCCTCCTTTTGGCACCGGTGTCTTCAATTATTTAAAATATTCTCTTCTCTAGATTTAGTATTCATATTACATCGAATTAAAAACATCGATGGCGAACAGATTTCGGCGGAACTTCTGGAATAGGGTAGAGAACAACTGAACATGAAGTTACACGCATTGATACCAAATGACTGGAAGGTTGCCCACATCTGCCCATTCACAAGAAGGGCTCCAAGCTCGATTGCCCTAACTGCCGGGGTATATCCCTTCAAAACACTGTTTATAAGGTTCTAACTAAAATTACAGCCAGACGATTTGAACTTTTTTCAGTAAACCTTTTTCAGTTTTGGTGATTACCAGTGCGTCTTTAGGAGGGACAGAACAGCTACTGTTGAGCAAATTTTCTCAATCAGGTGCACCCCCGAAAAATTCTGTGACTTTAACATCACCCTATACCAGTTATTCTATAAGCAAGCTTATGACAGTGTAGATAGACCAAATATGTACGACATTTTGACTCTGCCTGGTGTGCCGCAAAAATAAATTGAGTTTATCAGAATGACGGTAGTGAACCGAAGCTGTCAAGTTATGAAAGCTGGAAAAGTATCCAGGAAGGTCGTTATCGCAAAAGGCATGTGGCAAGAAGATGCCTGAGGCAAGAGGAAGATTGAAGTGAACCCCGGGGAATTCCGTTCAACCGTTCTGTGCAGTATCTGAATTATGCCGATAACGTGAACCTACTTGCTAGAACAGAGAGCGAACTTAGAGAAGCTGTTCAACATTTGGAGTATTTTGGCTCTGTTGTCACTGAGAACAATAACACGCAGTTTGAAAGTTTGAAATAATATATGGGAGTGAAACGTGGGTGCTGACCTCACAGGATGAGAGGATACTAAATATGTGGCATTGGAAGATCTCCAGCAAATGCCAGAAGAACGGGCGAGCTGGAATGTATTCGGCAGAGCAAAGATTGGTGGGCAAGCCCAGAAAGCGCTGGTTGAAAGGCCTGGAAGAGTACCTACAAATCATGCGCGTTAGAGGTTGTAGATGGAGGGCGATGGGTCGAGATGTGTGGCAAGGCGTTGTGGAGGAGGCTTGAGCCCTTAATGAGCTGTAACGCCATTGGGTTATTGTAGTTCCATAATGAAAATTTCAACATAAACGATAATTAAATCATCGAGAAAAATGGTCAAAGTATGCTTTATCAGAAAACAAAAAATAGGTCGCTGTGCATACCTATTATTTCTTTTATATTTAATCTTTTGCTGCTTAGCTTGTTGGTGAATTAGGCACTTGTAGCTCAAAAAGCATTACAATTCTTTGAACGTTTTTTACAATCTCTTGCTGTGAATAGATTTCGTTTGGGCATCCTATTGATCAAATTGGGAACGGTATTCTTGGAAATATTATTCCTTTCGAGATAAGAACGAATAGAATTATTTTTTATAGAAACTCAAAAATGCTTAATGTCGTTAATATTTAGCTTCCTTACTTGTCAGTCTGTAGTTCAAATATTCACGAATTAAAGGTAGTCTAGTGGTTTTCTAGCAACATGGGGAGGAGCGTTATACTGTATAAGTAAGAAATTGTACCCGATTAAAGGAACAATTGATATCACGTTCTCTTCTAAGATACCTTCTACGGAGAAACATACTTGAACGCATTTCCTTCGCTTTGCCACCAAATCTGTGCGATCATCGAAATAAATTCGTTCCCAAAACATTATTGATCAACCAAAAATGCTTTCCTCGGAGAGGTATCGTAGGCAGCAAATCTCTATCTTGACCGGTTTATTCCTGTTTCGTCTAATAACAAAACTTGCGTCCAGATGGCATTCTCCAATTGGCGTATGCCCTTACGAAACGCAGGCTGGGTACTCTATATTCCAAGGTAAGTAGTGATGCAATAGGTGATTTTCTACGGTGAAATCCTCTTTCATTAAGTTTTCTTCTGGTCGTTCATGTAGAAATTGCTACATTTCGGGCTGCTATTAGAGCTCTGCTTTTCTCTAAACTCGTAGAATGTTTGTTTCTTAAGGCAACTTGGTTAAGGTGTCGCTCAACTCTTACACCTTTAAACTCTTACGGCGATGTGCTGGGATTCTACAGTGACTTCATTTAGCCGTACGCCTAATTGTTGATTGGCTTATATTTAGCTATATACAGTCGGACTTGTATAAGTGGAACCTGCATAAGCGGAATTTCTCTCTTAGTGACTACTAGAAGTACCAAAACCTAGTTAAGTGGAATATTTTTACCCTTTCAAGAAGAACCGAAATTCTCGGCGGTCCTCTGCACGTGGAACATTAGAGGCCATTGCACTCTACACTGAAACCACCTGTCATCGAACGACATGATAAGTATGCAAGGCTTTTGTTTTACTTTCATATCGTCTGCTTCAGTTTTTTCCTCTTAAATCAGCCATCACTTTAGTTTAGTCGTATCTCGTCATGGGATTCATCGTACTTATATATTTGTTGTCACGTCGTTGCTATTTGTTGGATACGAATCAGACACTTTTTGTGATTCAATCATTTTTGTGAACATTGTTTGAATTTGTTGTGCACTCGGTTGGTAACTGGAGAGATATTCAATGGAGAGAAATTCAAGAACTGTTCATATGCTTGAGAGGAAGCTAAGTTACCGCGAGTGACAAGTTGCGCATTGTAAAACTTATTGAGGAGGGTAAATCCCGTGATTAAGTAAGCAAACAGTTCAGTGTTTCCAAATCTACACTCTCGAGAATCGTTTCCAACCGTGAAAAAAAGGACTAGGTAAAGTGAAGAGGTTTCGCAATCCAGAGTTTCCAAAGATAGAAAGTTGTGTATTGGATTGGGTAAAATCATGTAATGGGCGAAATATTCCTGTGAGCGGTGCATTAATTAAAGAAAAAGCTTTGCTGAAATGTTGAATATTTCCGGATTTTGTGGTTGTAACGGATGGCTTGACGGGGTCAAAAAGAAAAATGACGTGCACAAACTTTCAAAAAAAGTTTGTGGCGGCAGTAGCGCAGTAGACCCGACAGTTTAATTAAAGATCTACCTATATTATTGAAAAACTATTCCCCCGACAACATATTTAGCGCAGATGAGATGGGTCTGTTCTACAAATGTCTGCCTACAGTAATTTTTACGATGAAAGGTGAACCTTGTCATGGGGGAACAATCAGCAAAGAGCGCCTGACTGTTCTATTGTGTACTAACCAAGATTGTTCGGAAAACCGCTTTTAGTGATTGGAAAATCAAAAGGTCCCAGTTGCTTTAACAATGTGAAAATGCTGCCTGCGAAAACGTAAAATGGGTGATTAATAACTGCACGGCCCACAAATAACTGCCAGACACGGATTTCGTCAAAATCATTTTCTTACCCGCCAACACAACTAGCAAGTTACAGCCATGAGATCTTGGCATCATTCAGAACTTCAAAGTCCACTATTGTAACGAAATAGTCCGTTATGTTCTCCACTGCATTGAAGAAAGTGAAAACCCTTCGGACATGTCAATTCTTCAAGGATTGAAATTCGCATGGAAAGCTTGGCACAGTGTATCAGCTGAAACGATTTTAAATTGCTTTCTCAAATCCGGTTTCAGCCAACTTCAGTTAGGCTGAAGTTGGCTTGAGGAAGTTGTCGAATGCGAGGGTTAAATTTCGAAGGACTGTATCAGCAATGACGAATGGGAGGCTATCGTGAGAAGTACCAATGGAGAAGTTGATTTGCCTACGTTTAAGGACTATGTGAGTGTTGAAGACGAGGTCTTAACAAGTGGAGCAATCATCGAACAAGATATCGTCGAATCGCTAAAAAACTTGGCCGATGATGGGGATGTGGATGACAAGGGCGGAACACCAGCTGCCATAGTCGCTAAAAAGGAAGTTAGCAAAGCGATTGAGACTCTTTAACATTTCTTTCAAAACCACGAATGTGACAGACAACTGTTCGACAAGATTAATGATTTGGAAAAAGCTGCTGATGCGCTCCCATCTGATAAACAGACATAAATTACTGATTTTTTTAAGCCTTCGTTAGTCGACAGTCAATTTTTCCCTACTCTGTGCGTTCCATATACATATGTGTAATTGTATTTTGTATGATTCGTTGTTCAGGTCTCTAATAAAGCATTTTTTATTTGGTTATAAAAATGTCTTCTCCTTTTTCACCTTTACCTTCTTAAGTGAAACCAGATCAGACCCTCACCTGGGTAAGTGGAAAACCGTTCATGTGGAATACCTGGATAAGTGGAAGTAAAAAGCCGGTCCCTGGATGTTCCACTTATCCGGGTTCGACTGTATCAACAATTACAAATAATAATCATAATAGAAACAAATCTATTGCTATTTCCTTAGAAATGAATAGCATATAAAATATATAAAAAAATATAGCAATAAAATATTTAAAAATGGAATGTTACATTCTTGCATAACATTTAACATGTAATTTTTCTTGCTTTTTTAACAAATTAATTATATTGTGCATAATCATGCAGTGCACAACAGCATGTGATGGGCCCAGCTTCAGTTAGAGGGCGTTAGCGAGGGCAACTTTTCTATCTTCTGCTGCCTGCTTCGTAGGCTGGCTGCAACAACGATAGGAGCACAGCGCAACAAACAATCGAGCGAGCGAACAGCAGCTTTTTAGTCAGTGTAAGACAGTTAACTAAATAGACAAGGATACTTTGGTGCCGTGTGTCTAATGTTACACATCCTTACGCGATTTTCACGACGTTTCACGCTATTGCTCACGCTACGGCTACTGGTTTTTCAGATATAGAGCGCGCGTGACACGGTGTGACGTTTGTTTTACGCGCTTGTATACCGGAAATTTAAAAAGATGCGTGCCGCCGCCTCGAGAATTCTGTAACAGTTGTGATATTCATAAACTTGGGATATTAATATACTGGAATCCTTAATGTGGTTTGCTATATTGAATTTTGTGATTTTAGATATAATAAATAATATCTATATTGTTATATAATTAACAGGAGTGGAAATTAAATAAGTGGAAATTGATTAAAAAATGATGATCAGTAATATAATTTAAATGTTCTTTGATAAGCTAAATGGTTGAACAGTTATGTTTTTTCTAATGAAACTCTTTCTAGGAACATTTTTGTCTTATCGGATCTTCTTCCTGGACAATTTAGAAATAAATCAGCGTTTAGTGGAATTTACCCAGGTGACGAAAATTTAATATTTATTTATGAAACTGTATATTCCAAATTGTATATGATCATATATGTAACCAGGAAAGTTAAGTTTTACTTAATTTATACAAAAGGAAGCTTATTCTAAAATATTAATAAATTAATTTTATTGGCATCACTCAATCTACATGGTATTAATAAAATACGACTTCAATTTATTTCAAACACTACATCAGAGTTTGCCAACCTTTTTTTGCTTTGAGCCAGGTTATAATTAATATTTTTTTTTACATGGGGTAGATCCTATATTGAACACCGCACCGCTCATATGACACGATAGTGTCGGACTCCTACCGACTAAACTGCAGCCCCTGACTCTCCACGCACATTTTGGTATTCGCGTAAGTAGTATTCACGTAAGCATTTCCTCGCGCAAGCATTTCCTCATATAATGCCTTGTGACTACTTATCTTACACTTTTATGCTTAGACATTCCAATAATTTGTTGCTCCATGTATCTTTCTATCTCCGTTTTTTTTGGATATCTCTTTCATGTTGTAAACATGCACACTCGCAACCGCACTTAGCTTGCTGTGTGTACCTTTTACCTCCAAATTTCTTTTTCAAATGTTTCCTTCTCAGACATTATACTTTCCAGTCTCTTTCCGACTTCAACATCCAGGTTATGAGGCTTTCCATAACGCACATCTTCTTTCCTCGCCTTATGGCCTTGTTTGCTTCCTTTTCGATTTTTCCTGTACTCCATCTACTGTAGATTTTCCTTTTTGGACCCCGTACTGTTTTTCTGACAGTCCACCGTACTTTTCTATGCGCGCTGTCAGTCTACTTAGTACAATTCTTTCACATGCTTTCCCTTTACATTCATAAGTGTTACATGTTTTTTAATTTATTTGTTAAAGAAAAAAATTTACATATAAAAAAATTGTGGTACACCCTATGTACCACTATGCATATGACATTTTTTTTATTAAAGAATCTTAGCAAATTATTTTTTCTGATACAGAAAGAAACAGTTTTTGTTTTTTGATAAACATAAGGGTACATGGCATGTGTTGCATTTCCACTCAGTTCGTATTTGATGCTTTGCCGAATTACACAAAGCACATCTCCTTCTTGTACTTCGTTCGGGTTGATGAGAAGATTCCTTTACTCAAATTATTTTAGGAACGAATGGTTTATGACTTTTAATTTCAACCGGTGAAAAACTTCTGCTTTTGCATTTTTGAGAGAAAAGCTCATTAGACACCAAACTGTTGATATTTGTCTACGGAAGACTCGACAGACGAATATCTGCATTACTTTTTCTTGTAATTTCTTGTGTATTATAAAAGTATTGACAACAAACGCGTTAAGAAGGTAAAAAAATTGTCACTCTTCCATGGTACCACTTGTGACTCTTCCTGTCTATTTCATAGTATGCTTTCAATTAATCGGATTTATCAACCCCATGCATGAGTTTATTGTATTCGATTATTACTTCAGGACACGTAATTTCTTTGACCGTACCATTTTTTTTCTTTACTTTGAACAGTGTTTACAATTTTAGGATCAAGATAGTTGGAAATCATGTGTACTGTTCTTCGGTCCTTCCACTTAAGAACAGCAAGCCCAGTATTACTTATATAATAATCGAACACCTATTTTCATCAATTTATCTGCCATAAATACTGGCAAATTTTTTCTTGTGCTATTAACAGTTCCACATGCAAATATTTGTTTCTCTTTCAAACTGTGAAACAAGTCTACACTACTGAAAAAGTGATCGAAGAACAAACGATAATTTTCTCCAGATAAATCTTTAGTCAAATCTTCTAGGACCCTTTTCCCTAAGGATTTTCTACCTTTTATTCTGATTTAATAGAATAAATTTCAAATTTCCAGCAGTCCAAAGCACAAAGATCCAAAGATAAGTTTTTTATGCTTTTTGTTTGCTTGTTTTTATTGCGTTACTGAGGTCGTTTTAACGTCGTTGGTTACTTGTTATTCTGCTTCAGCCTCATCAGGTTCGACCATTTTGAGCTTTATTTAGTACGCTCTTCTACTTTTTAAGCAGATTTGTCGGAGTTGACCAATATGTTCGCTCCACCAATATGTCTCTTTTTGTTCTGCTGGCTATTGGTTTTTGGCATGCTTTTGCTGGACGCGAAGTTAATCACCTCTTCTCGTTGCTTTACTGTTTGTCCTAGATTTTGAGAGCATTGAAAGAGTTCATCCTCCTCTTTTATTAATGTTATGATCCTTAGCCCTAAGCTTTTTCAGGTTCCATTTGGATCTTCTTTTAACCTCTCTAACTTTGTTCTTATTATCCGAATATATTATATATCTAATATATTGGTGGTCACTTCCTCTTTATTTGTTGTCCTGTACTTCCCATCTTGAGATAGGCGTTGGTTGCTATCTTAGTGTTGCATAGCCTTAGGTCTAGGATAGAGATCTCGCTGTTCCTTGCAAAAGTTTTATCCATTTTGCTTCAGTACACGTTTCTGCCCAGTCCTAGGCTTTGGCACAATTGTAGCATTCATTTTCGTTGGGGCGTTCTGTGCATTCTCTTCCTCTGTGCCCTCTTTTCGACGACTGAAGCATTGCTGCAGTGAGAATTTTATTGTATTTTGCAATTGTTTTACCCTTTCTATTGTGACCTTTTTAATTTGTGCACCCATACTTTTTTTTAGGGATTCGGCTATATCATTCTTTGTGGTTATCTCGTTTTGGCCCGATATCAGGGCTAATGTCTCTGGTCCTGTATTTCTGACCATGATTTCACTGTTTCTCATTTTTTCTTTATAATGTAGTATCATGTCTTTTGCTTGTGTTCCCTCAGATAATTGTATAAGAACTTCTCCTTTTTTTCTTGTCCTGACTAGTTCTATGTAAGTTTTTTCTTCCAGGAGTATGCTTCGCGTTATTTTCAGAATTTAGCTTCATGTTTTATTTGGCTTATGAGGATAACTGCTTACAGTGGAAGCTTCTTTTTGCTATTGTTGCTTGTTATCCACTTTGTTGTTTCCTTAGGATGGTTATTTTCCGCACTTGAACGATTCTGTTCTATGAGGGATCCCGTCGTGTCGGAATTCTTTCCCCTTTGTTGGTCTAGGATGTACACTTTTATTTGTATGTCCGAATGTTCACTCATTTATTTTCTTTACCAGTTCCCATTCGTACCTATCTCTACCTGCTGCAATCCTAGGGATATCTTACTTCTTAATTCTCTTGTCCTTCATCGGTTAACGGAGGTTTTGGAGGAATGAAATATTGCTTTCGTGGTTGGCTTGTTGAAATATGTTCCTTCTGTTGCGAGGTACTACACTGTCTTGCATTTTGGTGGTTCGCTCGTATCTTCGGTTGTATCCTCTGTTTTTTCCAACACTTGTCCGACCTTGGGATTTTCAGGCAATAGCTCGTTAACCCGTCATTGGAAATTGCACGGCAATTCCTCTGAGCATTGCCATTTCCTTTGAAACACAGTGAGCCAGACTCAGGTCTTTGTCCGTATCAAAGTCTTTGTCCATTGTGATATGATATTAATTTGTTCTTCTGATTGAATTTCGTGGCTTTTTCAGGATATTGGTGAAATCAAATGGTTGAATGGTGAATGTTTAATAATGATGTAAGTTGATCCAGCCAGTTTACATGACACATATAGGAAAATGGTGGGAGATATTGTTGATGATATATATAGTGTAATTTTTGACGAAGAAAATAAATTTGCTGCGTAGGTTACATTTACTCGCTGTCGCCGAAATAATAGTGGAACTATAGCAAAACTATAGAGGAACTAATAGCTAAATAATACCTGAAGTAGTAGTGGAAATAGCCAGTAGTATTCTTTGTACTTCTTTGACGTGACGGTATTCTTTGACGTGTTACTTTGTACAGCCATCCCTTGCATGGGGTAGGAGTAATGGCACATCACTTGGACCTGGTTGGTAGCGGTGAAGCGAATGATGTTGTAGACTCTTCTTGCTGTTTTCGTGGAGTAGATGGAACAGGTAAATTTATCAACATACGTGATGTGCGTGGACAACGTAGTTTGATTGGCCTCTCTGAAGTTGCGCTTCTGTCATTCCTGTTGATGTGAGCTTGACGACTGGCTTCCCTCTTCCTCTGAGGTTGACCTCCTCGTTTACGCATTGACGAAGTAGTTTATGAAGGAAACATTATGAAATATTAAGAAAAATGTATGAAATAGGAAGTGACTGAGGAGAGAACAAAAGATTCAGCAGATAATAATAAATGTAATATCTATGTAAACTTGACCTAATGTTTGTAGAATGACTATTAATTTCAATGTATTTTAAATTTAAATAAAAATAATCGATTTGTTCATAACTTATAACAAAATCCAATTCCAGAGTGCGGTTTTATTGTTCGCTCTATAGGAATAAGTTTGGTCATTTGATGGTGAATTATACCACTTGAATTTTGCGAATTTGCTCACGCAGAATCAACTAGATTGAGTAGCCTTTTTTATTTGGAATTTGCTGACAGAATGCTCCTCTTACAGAACGCTAGCTCGAGTCGCTTGGGCGTGGCTTTGAAAGAACTGCTAGATAATTTTAGTTAGCCTAGGACTTTGAGAATTTTAAGGATAAAAATTGGTTTCTCAAAGAATGCTCAAGCTGCTGTAGTTAATTCATTTCTTGATACATTTAGCGTTAGCCATGGGACTCCGAGCCCCATGGGGATGCACAAAGTGTGGGGCTCCAACCCACTAAACAACCCCTTCCTCTATACTACTGGTACGTCGGGCATCACCAACATTGGTATTCTTCACATCGAGTCAGGTACTTCAACCAATAAGTTTGTGCTTTTGTTTGTTGGCACGTCCGTGGAGCGATGAAATTGCCTTATTCGCTTGTGATTTCACCTTTGTACTTTGGCTTTTTGTAGGTTGGCCGAAAAGCTTTGCATAGGCTTCGAATTATCCGTGGTGATTCATATAACCGGTGATGGTAGGAGCTTTACGCGTCCAAAATCTTACGAAGCATTGCATTGAAAACATCTTGTGTTAAAATTCGTGGGACTAATATCCAATCAAATTTGTCGAAAGCACAAAAGGGTAGTAGCATATCGACTTGTTAGTGGGTGGAAATAAACGTTCAAAATTTTACCTCAACCTCAAATACCTCAAGCTCTATAAACTTTGATATTGGACGACACATTTCTTCAACAGTAACAGAATCTATCCAATTTTTTAATTACACTACTCTGCGATGGTTCTGTTTCTTAACATTTGATGATTGATTCCAACGTATCTTGGTGCGGTGAACCCGAAAATTACCTTAGTTTCTTTCTATCACGTTAGCAGTTTTTGCAAATCGCAATTTATCAAATGTAATATATGTTGAAAAATATCACAAATCTGCGAGTTCATGACAGAGTGAAATAGGTTTGTTTAGTTTAAAACGTATTATTTTACGGCTTAAAATAGACATAGTATAGTAGAATATAGAAAATAAAAAACTCACGATTTTAGTCGTTGTGTCTACGCATGCATGTGCTCTTCCGTGCATGTGCTCTTCTGGGATCATGTCGGTGCAACATCCAACAATAGTCCGCCATCATTGTAGTATTCCATCTTAGTTGGTAACGCTTTTCCATTTCCTTCATGTCCAGATGGAATCTCTCACCCATTTCTTCACTAACAGCACCCAGATCCCCAGGAAAGTAGTTCAAATGTGAATGTAGGAAAAACTCTGTGTACCCGCCTTGCTGTACAAAGATCATCGATATTACTTTAAGATCACCACATATGATCCACTTATGATCGTCGTGCTTAATTTTCTGGAGAACAAATTGCAAATTGTCATACCGTTCTGGTAAGTGTACAGAATGCGATATGGGTATTGACGCATACCTGTTTCCGTTGTGAAGCAGGACAGCTTTAAGGCTTCCTTTCGACAAATCAATGAGTAGTCTCCAATCAGTGCTTTCCTACGGAATGTTGAATGTCTCAAACAGTCCACACACATCATTGCAGAATACTAAGCCTCCTTCTTTCGAAAAGTATGGAATAAAATCTCTTTCTCTGTACCTGAACGAGGAAAAAAACGACACCCCAGCTGCGAGAAAATTCTTATCTTTAAGCCGAGAACTCAGCAATTCTGAAGCATGTTTGGTCTAATGTAAGTCGCGAAACAAATCGTTCAGTTCAGTTTGTATAAATGGTTGTGGAGCAGAATTGCCAGGTTCGTATTCTACTTCGTTATGTTCGGTTTCTTCACTTGATTCAATTTCTGAACCATCTACTTCAGGTAAATATTCTGGTTGCATAGACTCTGGTACATATGGACCATAAGGGACAGGACGTAAAGCCGATAGCGGATTTATATCCGGATGAACAAGCAGTCTCCACAGCAGTTGAATACGAGCTACTTCTGGCGTGTAACGTGCATTTTACCGTCACCGTGGCAACACAAAGCAATAATACAATTCTCTCTTATTGTTGCTGTATTGAATGTATGTTAAATTATTATAAATTTTACAGTTTGCATTTAGTTTGTAAGAATTTAATTTTTTAATTTTCGTTTTCGTTTCCGTTTTCGTTTATTCATCGTATTCAGTCCTTTTTCGATTTCTATGGCATTCCTAGTAATTGTTTTCTCTAAGCCTTTCTCTAAACCATGAGAATGCCAGATGTGACTTTGGCGAAACGATGGCACACTTAAATGCCTACCACGCAATATATAACCCTGAAGACAAACAACTATTCATCATATATATATATATATATTATTAAATATATATATATATAATTAAATTGAAGCATTTTTTTTGGAAATTTGAAAATAATTTCACAAATAAATATAGCAAATTCTATGAAAATATACGACTCTACACAAATAAAACGAAACATAGGAAGTAATATTATAAACAAGAAAATGAAGTGATAGCTATTTTCCATAGCAACGTACAATATGATTCAACGTAGATATGAAAATTAGAATTTCAAAATCAAAATCTGATATTCTAATTTAATGCAATTCATATTTCCCTTTCTGAAAATGAATTAAATTTTGTTGAGCACAGCTGTGATTCTTGTTAATTTCAACCTGTTTCCTTTAGAACTTTCTTTCCCTCAAAAGATTATTCACTAAGTACAGACATATAGAGCTACATATATTCTTAAGCCGTAGCACTCAACTGATGTTTGAGATTCAATTAAATATAAATAAAAAAATTAATTAAATTATTTTAGAAATTTCTAAAAATAAAAAAAAACAAAATTTATGAGCGGAACTATTATTCCATCTTTCATATCCTGGAAGTTTAAAGTTTTCTTGTATGCTGCAGAAAGCAAAGGATGATATATTTAGTTTGGGCCGTGCCAGCTAGGAACTCGTGTCTCAATAGTTGTTTAAGGTAACAATGTATTAGCATAGAAACGCATAGCTCTAACAATTCGGGAAAGGCGTACTTAGCATATTTTTTGATTTAATATTTTGGTATCTTTAGCAGCCTTCCTGATAACATTCAAATAGTAAACATGACGTATATCAAACATTTATTTAAATATCATTTTTGATTTAGGGGTGAGGGTAAACCGAAATCAAGTTACTATTTTATTTAAAATTTTAATCATAGTTCTTAAAAGGAATTACAGTTCTTTACTAACTAACTAATGCAGAATTTGTTATGTACTATGGCTCTGTTTTTGGAACTATTCAAGTTAGATCTTGTTTGGTATTGTTTCAAAGAGAATAATGAGAGGTATATAATAATATATGCGTCTAGTTATTATAAAGTCTCTTAAGATCTCATAGATGTTTCTCCAAATTTCATTTCTGCAACTTTTAGAGAAACGAAGATATTTTATATAGTACATGTTTTTTTAAGGTCAAAATTGTACGAACGCTTGTGTTTCATATTTTCAGGAAAGATAATGGATGCATGTATTAAAACAATGACTATTAAATTTATATGTATATCTAACATGTTAACAACCGCTGTTTAAAACTATAAACTTGAAAGTTTGAAATAATATGTTTGTTGTGTTATGAAGTGCTTTAAGGAGCTCTTAGCGCTTAGGTAAATTTTCTTTAACATACGAGTGTTTTCACTGCGTATATAGTAGGCAGGAAAACCCGAGGAACGCTTTAGAATTTATTAAGGACATTAAGCTTCTTAGAAATTGAGAAACTTAGATAAGTATATAACATTATTCTTATTAGTGATGATAGCCTACTTAAAACATATCACTTTGCATGGATCTTATATTTGCTTTATTATTTTCCTTATCATAAAACTATTATATTCGGAGGATTATTATTTTAATAACAGATTACTTCATTAATATATGAGAAGGTTATTTCAAAAGTTTTGTTGTGGAAATTTTAATACACATACTATAGATACTAAGCTTTTATAAATAGAGGAAAAAGATTCCTATAATGAACTAGATAAGAAAATCAAGCTTCAAACTAGAATCGAAATTAATTATTAAGTCACAAAATAGTGAACACTATTTTATGTCGTAAACCTTAATCTGTTCAAATCTCTAAGGGGAGGGGATGGTACTTTCCCTGCACTAATGCAAAGGCGCCTGGAAGACATATCAAAACACTTGTGTTTACTTTACAAATTCAGCGTTATGCTTGGATATATTCGAACCAGCTGAGGAGAAGTGAATGTCTTTGGGCTCAAAAGAATAGAGAAGAAGGGAATGGAAAAAGTGTTGAAACGCGGCTTTACCCTGGACAATTTGCTTACCAAAATATAAATCAACAAATTCGGCCTCACATAGTCTAGTACAGGAATTCACCACCAATGGGTCGCGCCTCCTTTGGGAGGCATAGAGAGATTGTAGGTGGGTGGGTATATATATATACTTATATATATATGAGTAACTAATATATGAGTAACTAAAGCCGCATACTAGCATATTATAACTAATCATATGGATGGGAATATAGTTTAATGACACAACTACAATAATTAATGTAGTTTTGTCATTAAACGACGATACGCATCCATATGATTA
>WYDF02312770.1:0-14877 GCA_009867245.2 Adranes taylori
TAGCCAAATCTGTTCAGCCATTCTCGAGTTTTGTGCTTAGCAACACATTTAGCCATTCATTTTTATTTATATAGATTTGACCTGGTCAAACCTATAATAATTGGTGCGCACTACAACTGTATGGTGCATAGATTTTACGCACCGTAATAGCATGTCGGATTTACAACTCTTTAGATATTGAGTTTTCATGCGTATTATTGCGTAAGATGTTTGTAAGAGTTCAACAATAAGATATGAGCAAAAGTGAATACCTAGAAGTTCCTGAAAGCAATAAAACTGCTTGTAGCATTCTGGACTAATTAATAGGAACAAGATGGGGAGGTGGCTGTTAACGCACAAGCAACTTTTGGAAAGTTCTTGGGTAACCTGCGATTCTTTTGGTCCACGACCAATATTGTAAGAAAGCATTATGTCCGGATAGATAGGGATTGCCACATGGGTAATTATTATTGTCATTGATATATAGTTGATTTATTTACTAATGATAGGCTCCTTAACCCAATTATTCGTATTAGAGCTATTATATACTAGATTTAGCATTACTGTCAACTAATGTTACCAGAAAAGATAACAGTGATAGCAGACACAATAGGCTTTAGCAAGCATAATAACACAGACTGAGAACAGTCAAATTAATTGCAAAATAAAAAAAAGACAAATAACAGTATTTCAAACGGAAGCGTAAAAATTAAAAATAAACTAGATGCAGTTGTAAGATATTTACAAAAAGATATTCTGCTACCTGTCAACGGCAAAAAAATTCTTACATACACGCGTACAATCATCACATTACCACACTAAATTGTGACAGACCTAATCGAATCTAGCGATGTTACAAATAGCATGTCTACTAGATTAATGTAGAATAGAAATAAATCTCCGGAAATATTATTCTCCGGCACCAGCTCAGTTTAGCGCCAGTCAGTTTAGCGTGAGACCGTACATTGGAACTGTTCTCTTTCTTCCAGCGGTCCTCAGTGCACTCGCTAAGGGCACACTAAATAGGAGTTAGTAGTGCAAGAGTTAGTGTTCTTGTAGGCTGAAAAAGTCTCTAACTGCTAACTGATGAGCATTAACTATTTTAAAATATAGGTCTATGGGTTTTCATAGATAATACAAACAAAGAAAGAAGTATAAGTGTAAGTGTCTAACGTTATATTACATCAAAGAGGTTAGGAAATAAACAATAGCAATAATATAGTATTCATTACAAATGAACACAAGCGGTACATGTAAAACAAAACAAATATGCGGTGATAATTGTAACGATATTATCGATTCAGGAGAAATGTACAGAAGGTAAGTAATGAAAAGGGAAGATAGGGCTTATCACAATATAATGATACTAATAGTCGTCTGTGATCGTCTGTTGTTTACTGCTTCTTGAATTTCTAAGTCAGGAACTAAATAAATTTAATAATTTCCCGGCTATTTATTAGCCCTAAGCCGGCGATCAAAATTCTACTGTGTGACAACGTACGCTTAGCCATAACACATTATTCTCTTTCCGTGAGGTTTTCACACATTGCTGTGAGCAGTCAGTCACGCAGCGACAATAACATGGAAGCATATAGATATATCAATAATTACATCGCGCGCTGGTAGTGTATTTACATATTAAATATCATAGCCAAAATCCCCTACTCCTATATGCATACGCCAAACAACGTGAATCCTAAGCGCGTTCACGTCAACATACACATCAGCAGCTAATGCGTTCGAATTTCGTGCCTTTTCAAATAATGATAGTGTGATTTTATTGATTTAAATATTATGAAATCCCAATCGCTTTGTCACAAAATTACCACTAAATTACCATGTTAAAACTAAAAATGCAGTCACAGTAAATTACCACAACACATCCAGGACGCCACAAGGCATATAATGCGCCCAGAAAACAATATTACGTATAGTTGATAGCATACAAAATAGATTGAATAACAGTCCAGTCAAAGTTTCTGAAATCGGTTTTTGTTAACATCATGTTCTGTTTTATTTTATTATGAGGTTTACTACCTCTATATAAATTATTATTGTTGAATTTAATTTAAAATAAAGTGAATAAATAAGTCATAGATAGTTCAACGATTTCGTTCAGCGTAGATAAGTGCGTTTAATAAAATACAGGATAAATTATTTAGCAAAGAAAACATATCTTTCTTTCCTAAAAAACAGCTTTCATAGCTAGTCGTAGTAAAATTTCAACGCGACAATATCAAAACATATATTTAACGAAAAATACAAAATATTAATGGGAATTCCCAGACAATTTATGAATAGTGATATAAATGCCTACATATCTTCTGTGTCATCATTAGCGTTTCTGTAACTTCAAAATGTCGCAAATGGCTCACTGGAAATTATTTTTGTTAGACTCTGAACAACTCTCCCAGACTCTCAATAATGGTCCCAGATTGTTGTTAAGAACAAAGTCTCAGAATATTTTCGTCATTTTATTAAAAGAACATTCTATTGCTAGAATTGACCTAGAAATAACAGATGGAACGTAGAAATGACTAAATAAAAATGGCTAAATGTCAACACGATACTATCCGTTTGTTATCTTAAAGTTTAAATTTTAAAAACAAACTTTCCTATTACTAACTTTCACTAAACAAGTCAAACGTTCAATTAGGTTATCTAATCCAAACCTTGTCTATAAAAATTCGTAACGTTTGTCCCAAGTTCAAAGACAAGAAGTAAAAGAAGCAAAAGGGAAGGGAAGAAGTTCCAAAATATTATACGATCATCATGTTCAACATGGTCGTCCTCAGTCATAGCGGTACCCAGGAATTTGGATGAACGTGGGGTTTCCAAATTTCGATTATATATTGGTTACCGTTAATTAAACAGTCAAACAATTGAAATTAAAATTTCGATACCCGATTGAAACATTACCCGACAAATTAGGCCGTTCCCAATGCTATACGATCCTTGATCTTGTCTTAGGATCTTATCCTAATTCAATTCTTCAAATATATTCAATTTAACAAATCAACCAATCAATATAATTACGATTAATTACATCGATTAAATAAATATAACTTGGTAAATATAATTTTAATATGCATAAAATAAAGACATGCTAACGTGAGAAAGAAATAATCCTATAAATAATACTGACAACACGGAACTAATATTTGTACACCTTTATGTCGCCCCTAGCATAGAAAGCCAAAATCAAATGGCGTCATCTTTCGCGCGTTTATTCACAAAGCGTTCGCCGACCATCACTATACAAGAACCGGTGGCATTCTTTCACACATACATGTATAGTTGTAGCTTCACAGATGGAATATCTTCGTATTGGGACATTTCTTTTACGAACGCCTTTTATTATTATAAGTTTTTTTTAACTAAAACAAGCGTTTAACTTATATTTCCCGTACTCAATTTCTATGAACAGTTTTTGTTCTTTTAGTGCTTTCAACGAATCTGATCGGATATTAAGTCCATGGATTTTAGCAGAAGGTGTTTGTCCACCGGTTGGGAACTATTACCACTTAGTTTTCTTAGATATCCGTTACAAAAGCAATGCAACTTTGATCTTTAAAAATCTCATCGGATCAGGAAGGAACTTTTCTATTGGTCGGAAGCACAACCTTCCTAAAATCCTCTAGCTGAAACCGAAAGTTTACACGACTGGGCCGTCCACTAGAAGGAACTTCTGCTCAGCTAATTTCGCATAAAAGGGGTCACTCAATCTACAGTTCCTCAGACACATTTTGGGTTTCACACTTGCTGTTGTCGAGTGAACAAATTCGCACGCTTCCTCTAGCTTAATTCACTGTCAAATGACCAAATTTCTTCATATAGAGCGAGCAAGAAAATCGAATTATGGAATCTGATTTTGATTTAAGTAAGCGTTACCAACATAGTGTTTATTTTTATTTAAAATTAAAATAAATTCAAATACATATCAACTTTATAAACCTTCCTTTTCAACTACTTTGTCAAAATTAGATGAAGAGCTCAACGGAGATAACGCCTAGAGCACTGAGATAACGCGGATGGCAGAGAACAAACTCCATGGAGGTCCAACCAACAGCATACTAGTAGATGTGCCTAATCAAATCGCACCACCAAAGCAACAACATATTTTACACGACGACGTATTTGTATTGACATTTCTAATTCCAGGCAATGGATGTATCGAACTACAATATCTTCGCTAAACATTCAGCATTCAATATTCAAGTTTATCGATCTACTGGAAAAACTGACAACAAAACCAAAAATCTAATCAGAAGATAAATTAATAATCTAATTCAAATTAGCTTTTGTTCGCATAGTCAGTAAATTAAAATCATGTTTAAGTACTTTACTATAACTATTAAGAACAGGGAATTCTAACGGAACACTATATAATCTCATGCGATGAGCATTATTTTATGTTACAAAAGATCAGAATAAGAAAAGCGGCATACGGGTTAAAAAGCATAACCTCTATCTTGCTTTAAAATTCTGTAACACTTTGTAGAAAGATGAACTAATTCTAACGGTCAAACTTCTAAAAATATTAAATATGTTATTTTTGGCATATGTTTAGTTATAGGAATATATACGACCTCACTGAAAAGTACTGTTCCAAGAAGTACATAATAGATACTGGAATACTTACAGAAATGTACAATAGCGTAGTACAAAATATTATATAAAAACGATATTATAAAAACATTTGTATTGTAAGCGCACGCTGTGCCATGAATTAAGAAACAAAAGCGGAAAACCCAAATTGTATGATACACGCTAGTGACAATCAAGGATATTGTGTGCGGCCACTCATCGAAAATGATTATTTCTTTAAAACCAGCGCAATAAATATCTGAATGTGGACATATCAGATAGAACGGAACGGAACATTCAACGATTTCACAATCGGTGGAATTCCACAAATAGTTCTTTGAAAACGGCAATCGGATGGAGTAGATGTTGATTTTAAGTTTGCCAACTGGTTGAAATAAATAAGTCTTTGTCCCTTTTCTTAGAAAGAAATCACTATTTTATGTCTCATCCACATCGCATTTATATACGACATCATGTGGCAGCATTTTATTTAAGAGGAATAATTTAGCTTACATAAATAAAACTAGATTATTTTTTATGTAAACTTGAAATGCTTGCAAAATATAAATGTACCTTCAAAAGAATGAAAAGCTAACATTTTTAATTTCTGAAATCTAAAACTTCTAGTTATAAATTAACGGATTATAACTCAGCACTCTATAATTAATTATAAACTAAAGTTTATATGTTGTGCATAATTCTTTATAACAGATGAAAAGTGGAAATGAATAAAGAAAGGACTAAATGTCCAAATGATTTAATGTCTTAAAAGTTGTAACATTTGCTTTGTTTACTAACTTTTATTAATCAAGTGAAGCATGAAATTAGGTTTTCAAATCCAAACCCTGCCTATAAAAAATCGTATAGTTTATCCCAAGCTCAAAGGGAAGAACTAAAAAGACAAACCAAGGATCTTTTAGAGGAAAGTATTATAGCTCTACCATGTTCAGCATAGTGGTAGCCAAGAAATTGGACCAAAGCGGGGTTACCAAATTTAGTTAATACATTGATTACCATTTACTAAACAGTCAAATCATCGATGATCAATTTCCGATACCCGATTGTGACTTGTTGCTAGATAAATTAGGCCGTTCCCAATATTATAGAATCCTTGATCTCGTCTCAAGGTATCAGCAAATCGAAATGTCACCTGCAGACATGGAAAAACTAGCCTTTAGTGCGGAATCTGGTCATTTTGAATATTGCCGAATGACATTTGGTCTGAGTCGAAACAAATTTTGCCGGTCAAAAGGATTATCTGCCATATGACAGATGCGAGTATTTGTAAAATCTGAAATCAGTGTATAGAAATGAATGAAAAACAAATGCGTAAATGTAGAACAAGAAGTTACTTTCCATGCTTAACGAAGGTTCATACTATCAGGAAAAAAATTTGTCAATCTCAAAAATTAGTCAGCAAGGTACTTTAAATTAGCAATTTGTATGATTCTAAAGTTTATTGTGTGTTCAAGCATGAACAGTGTAAAAATATTTAGATACCTTTCAGTTTGTTACTAATGAATCAACTTTTATTATGTTAAGTAAACACAGGCGTTAAGCACTAAAAAAGGAAATATTTTGTAGATGAGAGACCCATACTCCAAGATACTTCCGCTTAAAGGTTGTACCATTAATAGAAGTAGTAGAATATCTGGAGAATTTGGATTAGGAGTCTTTATGTTCTCAGCTATTTTCAAAAACAATGTTAATGTTAACTAGTGGAATATCTGGAGGATCTTAGCTACGGTCCTTATGGTCTCTGGCATTTCACAGGACACCGGTAAATGAAATTAACACTCCTTTAATATAAAATTAAAGGAAATTTCATATACTTGTAACATGTTCCCTTTAATAAAAAAAAACTCCTAACAAAAACTAGTAACATGGAAATAAAATTAAATCAGTATCTTAAGATTCAGAAAGATTCATCAAGAAATATTTAATATAATTTAAGCATATTAAATTTCGTAGAATTGTAACTTAATATCCCAAGTGCATTGATTATTAACTGTATTTTTGTCGAGTGATTCTCAAAAACCTGATTAATTATGTCTCGCGTTTCGCTCGGGCTAATTATATGTTTCTGAGAATCACGAGAAGAAAATTAGCGGTAACAATCAATGCACGAGGGGTATTCGGCAAGAAAATCACATGACACAATACATACTAATGTAATTTCAAAATGTAATGAAGCAATAAAGGAAAATGAAATAAAATATTTCGACAAGTTGACTGTGTCAATAATAGGTATTGTAACCATGACAACGGTAAGACAAAATTTGTAAATATCACAAATTTTGTAAAACGCAAAATAATATCGCGATTTGCAAAAGATTCTAATAATATTGTTGATCAAATGATGGAGACCTTATCCCCGAACAATACAAAAAAATCAAAGAAAGTGTGTAGACGCCGTTTACATCATTTTGCGAAGAACGAAATTATAAGTTGATTGGGTCGACTTCTACAGAACAACTGACGTTAACCCTGAAAGACTGGGCAGCTAATAAGAAAAAGAAGAATGGAGACGGTTATAAGGAAAATGTAGTTAAATTAATGTGGAATTCGATGGACAAATAAGTGCAAGAAAAATATTTTCATGAATTTCCTAGTAAATTTGATTCCTTCTTTGACGTTGAATTTGCTGTGCTCCACGATCAGGAGACGCAAAACATCGTATGCTACAGTTGAACCCTAAAAATATAAAAACAAATTCTATAGCTTTAAATTATTAAGAACTATCAAAAATAGTGGCAATATGGAATGAAGACACAGAGGAAGCTTTTTTATGGTTTACAGAGGAAGCTTTTTCATGTAATTTCACACGAATTGACCTATCGAGGAGATGACGGTAGATCGTGCTTGATTCTTCATTGTCGTGAAGAACGAAACCATAATGGATCATTAACGGCACGTATCGAATATAATCCTGTCTTCACAAGAACATGTCAAGGAGGAGGTAAAAAATTGGCCCCAAGCAAGTTACTAATAATCAACGAAGAGAACCCTGACGCGTATCCAGTGAGGTATAAATAAACAGTTATTTTTTTAATATTATTTTAATGATGAGTCCATTTTTATTGCAAGGATGCTGGAAGAATTTATTGAAAAAATAATCAGCTTTATTAAAACAAACAGACTTTTGCATACCCCAAATCCAAATTGGCAAAACGCAACATCTAAAGGTTGGTACAAAAATTGTCCTATTGGAAGAAATCTAATATCGACGTGGATGTCCAATGCGGAGAGAAAGATTGAAATTGACACCAAAAAAAGTCAAGATGACAAATCATGGCGAGGGGCAATTAACAAAAGTGACTGGACACGTTAACACGCACTCCATCAAACCGTATTTACAAATGGATGCCTACCATCATTCCCGAATTATCAAGCAAATGAGGGGTCAAAATGTGACTATGCAATCTAGTACTTCTAATGCAACATTAACTGCTGGCGTGACATTTATAATAACTGTATGTTTATCTACAATTCTTAATGCTATTTCTCAATGATTATTATGTTATTATTTATTGTATGTAATAAATTTGAATGAAATTTCTCAAATTAGTTTCGCTGTCAAAACATTATCACTTATTAAGTTTTGTTTCTGAAGAAGAGGAAAGAAGAGGAGAGGTAAAGAGGAAAGATGAATGTTGAATAATTGGAGGGTATGCATGGCTCAGGAACGATATCATTTGATGATAATGGTAAAAGTTAAGGAGGAAGTAAGAAGAAAGGAAGGGATATGAAAAAGATGTTGGTTCGTTCTGGTTTCAGGTTTCTGTAAGTGTTTGTATATGGGTTAATGTGATATTCAAACACGCTTCTTAGCAGATCGTCAACGGAGAGATATACCTGAAACTACCTAAGCTGCCACAGTGTTTCTGTGATAAGAGGCGTCACGCAGAGTTCGAAAAAACAAGCGTACAACACATCTATTAGAGACGTCAAGCATAGCGAAAAGAGGCCTGGCGATTAGACACATTCTATCACAGACACAAGCTATTTGCGATATATAAGCTTATTTATAAGCTGACATAAACAACGCTTTTAAATACTAAATTTTAACAAAGGCATATAAGAATTTAATTCTTATTTTTTGTCTTTTCTTTTTTATTTCCGCGGAGTGGTCTGGTATCCGCCTTAAGAAGAAAGAAGAAAGAAATTTAGAAGAAAGAAAACGTAAAGGTAGCTGCCACTGGTGGTCGTAGGGCTAACTCGTGCGGTTCGTTCTAGAGTACTAGGGCCTAAACGGCGAGTGAGCATAGGAAAAATCTCGTCCCTGATTTTTTTTAATCTAATTTTTTTATTTTACCCCTTTCTTATATATATATATATATATATATATTTAATTCCCTTCTCAGTCGTAGACTGAAATAAATTTAAAAACCAAATTCAAAAGAGTTTGCCGTTGGATATCACAATGTCCAACGGCACAAACCGTGCGCCCCCAGGGGCTGCATGGAAAATCCCACCTCCTGGTCCCCCAAGACCACCATCAAAATAACTTCACCTCCGTGGGGCACCAAAAACTCCAGACCCAGAAATGTGTCAGAAAAACACCATCTAGAGCTTACACAAGTTGTAAACTCATCGTCTCCAGGCCGCTGTTGCTCCTTATACTCTATATCCCTTGTTGGACCCCCGTTGTTAGGTTTAAATAAACCCCGTTGTTCGATTTCCATCCATGTTGAGGTCTTTGAAGTTAACTTCCTGTCCGATAAAAAAAAACAAAAAAAAAACGAAAATTAAAAAATAATAAATATAAAATTTTCAAAAAACAAACACTCCATTCCACAACAGCCTTATTTTCGGTTTCAGGTCAACTAATACCCACTTGTGTAGCCAAGCAAGTACAACAAATATACAAGACCATCAGCTACTCAACTCACCCCACTAAACCAATATCCCTCATCAGTTATCAATGGTATGGCCAAGGATTTGCAGGTTCCCTTGGCTGTAAAGCGATTGCTATAGCATATATCTTATCTGCGAGCTATCAGCTCACCATAATTTCTAAAAGCATTCCACTCACTACCATTTATAGGCTGAAGAGAATGATAAATCTTAAAGACTCCTTTAAACAAACTCTCCAAACTCCTCAAAAGATATACAATCCGAACAGGGAGTGGAGTTTTAGTTAGGGTAGAAATCCCACACGGGCATTTTCGCCTTTTGAAGGTTTCTCCACTTCCTACGTAAAACAAAAAAAATGTGTTTAAATGAGTATATGTATGTACATATAATATTTGTATACGGACAGGGGTAAATTTAAGAGGAATTTTAATTTAATTTGTATTTTAATTAATGTAGTTAATTATTATGAATTGTGAGTATGCCAATAAAGGTTGTTTACATATTAATTTCTGTTTGATAGCAAATGTCAAAATATTATCGATAGTTTGTAAGGTTGCTATGACAATCATCTTAAATCGCGAGTTTTCATTGTCTTTTCTAATGCGTCATGCGCTTTTGAAAAGAAATATATTAAAACGAAACAATCATGGAGTCATTTATACTATAAATGTTTTTAATTTAATTCGATTATCAATATAATGAAATATATTTGCGAAACGAGAACGCGAATCCGTGACGATTCAATATCAAGTTCTACGACATTAGATTCTATGTATAAGAATTTATATGTGCAATATTAATACAGTTCGTTATAATTAAAAGTAAACAAATGGTGTGCGTTAAAAATGCACACAATTTATATATTTATATGTTTAGGATAAATGATGTATCATTATTTTAGATGTAATATATAAAAGACTGATTACTTTTAATAAAATTGAGATTTTATTGTTAGAGTGCTCATCAGAAGTCATCGTCACATAAGGTTTGGGTGTAAACTCTACTGGTTTTCTAGTATCAATACGCTACGAATTAATAAATAAACTTTCAGTTTTAAATAAAAAAATTTAAGCCAAGAGGCCAGTACCAAGAGTACGTACGTCTCAAAAAGCTTAATAATAATACAATTCGTTATAGGTCCAAGGAACGTATGGCTTTAAATAAATAAAAACTAATTAATTATGAAACAACCGTTGCAAAAGTCTAAATAAATTTAAGTAATTTAAATAAATATCAAGAAGTTGGTTTACCAACTACTTCAAGTACAAGTAATAGGTTTTTTCCAAGTTCTTAAAGGAACGGAAGTCTTTAAATTCAAAACTAATTCGTCTACATACTAAATAGGGACGTTTTTAAAATATAATGAATAGAACTTTCAAGTGCCAATCGGGGCGAAAGTTTATAATGAAATAATTATGGCTTTTATAAAATAAATCAAAAAGTAATGAGCATCCGTGATAGAAAATAGTTTCCTCATTTTCGTGTTTTAGCTAATTAGATCAAATAATAAATGCAAATATCAAATTAATAAATAAAAGTGAGTGATAAAATGATAAGCATAAAAGTAACTATAATGTCGGTGCAGCATGGATGGAAAGAAGGTTAGATGAAGTAAATGCAGCCTTCAAACTGTGAGAGAAGCTAGCTGAAGACCTAGCGAAAAATGTCGCCGCTAGCTTAAGAGTCAGAAAATGGGACACGGAGCTAATGAGAATGAAGAAAGCCGTAAAGGATGTAAGAGACAGAGCAGAGGGTGAGTTAGGGATAGCGAAAGCTATGTAGGAAGTGACAGTATTTTCGGTAATGAAACGTATCCTTAACATGGCAACAATGAAGGAAGAAGATATGAAGACGTATCTGCAATAAAACTTTAAATCAAGATGGGATGAATGCGTTGACGACGAGTGGGTTCAGAACGCGGATATATAATTCATAAAGTTGTTGAAGCAAGCATACAACTGGCAAGAGCAGAGGGGTCCTGATGTGGCAGCTGCAACGTAGGGCCCGGGCAGGTCCACACACATCAAGTCCAAACACCAGTGGGAGATCGGACAGGAAGTTAATTTCAAAGATCTCAGCACTGATGGAAATCGAACAACGGGGGTTATGGAAACCTAACAACGGGGGTCCAACAAGGGATAGAGAGCAGAAGGAGCAACGTCGTCAACAGCATATAGGAATGGAAAGGCGAACAAGTACGGCTATAGACGAAACAACTAGTATTTGAACCAGAAAGTCAGGCGTTAATTCAGCCAACAACATACCGATTTCTACAGTTAGACGCGGCAGTATGTTTAAGCAAACAACGCAAAAATATTTAGATATTTTCCAGTTTGTTATAAAAGAATTAACTTACATAATGTTAAGTAAGCACAGCCGATAAGCACTAAGAAAGGAGGTATTTTGAGGATGAGTGACCCATACTCCAAGATACTTCCGCTTAACGGTTGTAGCATACATATCTGATACTTATACAACATTGTCAATTAGTAGAAATAGTAGAGAATCTGGACTACGGTCCTTATGCCCGCAGATATTTTTAAGAAAACCAACGTTAATATCAACAGTGGAATATCTGGAGAATATGGGCTATGGTCCTTATAATCCCTGGTATTTCACAGGGCACCGGTGAATGTAAAATTATAGGATATTTCATATACTTGTTACTTGTTCCATTTAATAAAGAAACTCACTAAAAGAAGCTAGTAAGAAGTTAAGAAATAAGATTAAATCAGTAGCTTAAGATTTGAAAAGATCTATCAAGAAATATTTAATATAATTTACACGTTTTAAAGTTAGTAGAATTGTCAAAAGAAATATATTAAAACAAAACAATCATAGAGCCACTTAGAGTATAAATGTTTTTAGTTTAATAGGATTATCAATAAAATTAAATATATTTGCAAAATAAGAACGCGGATGCATGATGATTCAACGTCAAGTGCTACGACATTAGTTTGTATATATAAGAATTTATATGTGCAATATTGATACAGTTAATTATAATTAAAAGGAAACACCTGGTGTGCCTTAAAAAATGCACACAATTCATATATTTAATCGTTTAGGATAACCGACGTTTCTTTATTATTTAAGGTGTAATATATAAAAGACTGATTACTTCAAATAAAATTAAGATTTACTAGTTAGTATTTGAGCAGTGTGTTTACTCAATCCAAGTGGATTTAACGGGTGCTCGACAGTAGTTAGATTAATTTATAATGGCAAGCCAACAAAAATGTAACTTTCTGTTACCCTTTTGTTCATCGTTTCTACATCATGCAATCTGCACAATAAAAGCTGTGAAAAACTAACTGATATGCAAAATTGTGTCTGTTTCACCTATATCTCTAAGTTACCCAGGCATGAATTTATTTAAGAAAACAACTTTAGACCATATGATAATCCACAAGACAGCAGAAGGCAAACCCATTATATTATATTTTATCAAACGATTGAGGAAATGTTTTAACGGTACGTAAAAGAATGTTCATAGGCGTTTTTGCCTTTACAGAAACAAAATAAAATTGAAGTTCTTTCACGAAAATATGAAATTATAATAAAACATTTACGAACAAACTTAACATACATAATACACATCACTAAATGTAAAGAGGGCAGAATAAAGAAAATATTGTTCCTGTACGAAAACATAAAAACTTTATTAACATGTTAAGTGCTCTGAATTTTATCCTGGACTGAGCAGATTTTGGGAGAAACGTAATAATAGAGCAAGTATTAAGTAAATATTAAGCTAAGGTTTACAGTAATGAAATTCCAAATACTGGTAAGCCATCTGACTATCATGTTTTGTCAGAAAAAGATTGATCCGTTCAACAGAAAGCATATATTTACCTCTTTAGTCTCTGAATACATCACAAAGAAGCAGAAAAAGGCCAAGCTACTAAAAGGAAACAAAATATTGCTTCAAAGATAACTATAATGGTGTTTTTGCATTCATGTGGAAATACTGATGTTTTTTCTAACGCTTAGTGATTTCGACATATGGCAAATCTAATACAGTATGGTCACATGTCAAAAAAGGCGAATTTTATACAGGAACGAATTGAGTTTTATAAACATCACCAAAAATACTGATGTTAAACTACAGATTTGCTTTTAGTGTCTATTACTTAAAGTGAACATTTTTAATTATGATTACTAAATTTAATATATATTTTTCCTTTTTTAAGAATTTTGAGATTAAGCTGTACAGCACTTATAAAGTAAAACATGATCTAAATCTATTAGATTGTTTATTAAGAAAATGTTTAAACACCATCAATGGAAAATAATAACTATAAATATAGAAACTTAAAATAAGTTAAACAAAAATTTACTTGCAGTCGGAATCACATTCAATACTAGTCCCTAATGAGCTTTTTAGACCCTGAAGACTTTTGTAGAAATCATGACGTATATGGGGCATTGCATTACTCCTACCAAATTCTAGCAGATCTTTTAGTCTTTCAGCAGATAATTTGGAAGGAACTTGATTTGCTTTTCCACTCCAGACATTGTTTTTGGTCGGCTTCGTCGTTTTCTGCGAATATCAATACTTTATAGTTTTCGTCATAATTATTCTTGTAAAAGATTATATTTGAAAAATCTTTGTGAACCTGCAATACTTTAATGTCTGTCGTTTCATAAGACTTTTTTAGTTATTCGTTTACTGTATAATTAGTACATGTTCGCCTTAATAGATCTTTCAAATCGGTTATATCTTCGGTTCCTATCTCTTCTACTATGTGTGGAGGTCCTTCATTATTGTGCCATTTGTGTAACAGGTGCCCATTGAGCAGTTGTATAAATTTGTCCAGATTTAAAAGATTTTTTTTATTTTCAATGGTTTCAACTTCGTTCAGTGTAGGACCAACAACTAAATATTTGTGAGTTATAGACGGCATTTCAAACATAGTAACTGCATATATGCAAAGACAAGCCATTGACTTATTTTTATTTTTTCAATACAATTGTCAGAATAAAATAGTGTTTTTTGTCCGACAATTGTCTTGTAGGTACATAAGTACGCATGAACTAATTTCGTTTACACCTCTATTTGTAATACCCTCATATCAAAAGTAACAAAATCCTGTTTTCCATATGCTGGCAAATATAGTAAAATTGAAACAATTTAATTTTCGCTAATAACAAAATATTACAATTTTGCCACAAGGCGCTTAAGATATTTAAGGTGACATTTATTTCCACATAATCCTTTAACAATGTTTGACGGAATTTCTCTATTACTATCTATAAAGTAAGATGGACCTAAATTTACGTTTTATTTTTTGATATTCCTTTTCCGTTAGCTAGGATTTCTTGGTCTTCTTATTGTTTTATGAGCACATTTTTCGTTTTATGATCATCATCACATAGCCAACTGCGTCCACTGCTGGACATAGGCCTCCCGTAAACTTTTCCATTCCATCTACGGGGTTTTTTAGCCATACT
>WYDF02312781.1:0-14875 GCA_009867245.2 Adranes taylori
CATTTAAAATTTGTTTATCAATTTCTTAATTGAAATTGGGTAACCCTAACAACCATCAAATTCCAATCGCATTCCTTAAGATCGTCTTCTTTCAAAATCGCACAATACCTGAGTACCATTAGGCATATAGAAGGTAACTGGTATAAAGGGCCTAAGGGATGATGTGTTACCAATTAAAAACTCTCGAGATTCTACATTTTTACTTATTGATTAATTCTCACACAAAATATTATAAATCTACAGCTCCAAGCATACTCCAAATGTAGAAATCTATTGTATTTGTGTCAGATGCATTCTATAACAATTGCTGAATCTTGTTTGAATTTGAACGGCTATTACCAAATTTTTGCGCCTCTATTTTAGGTTAAATTAATAAACTACACTTTTGAGCTTAACTATTATTTGTCTATGTCCTCAATATGTCTATTTACATATCAGTCACTTTTACCCCACCTCATCATGAATTTCCCCTTTTCTAGTTGAAGTAATTTTTTTCACGTGATGAGGTAATTATCAAATTTCGGATTTCTTATGAAGTCCAGTATAGACACCAAACCTTCTAATTAAATAAAATATAAGCTAAAATCGAATACTTTATAAGCATAATTCATAATAAAACATGTCTTTTTAATAATTGTAATTTATCTCTCTTAATACTGACAACTTTAATAATCAAAACTTTTTAAAATGCTTTATTATTAGATACAGACAATCAAAAGTCCATTTTTGCCTTAGCTGATATAATCACAATCGCCATTATTAGAGAACAGCCAAACAATAAATGTTTTACACAATAAAATACACCGAATGGCTTGTTTACAGAACATTAAGCACGCTCCTTTGCGTTGATTTTATTTAATAAAGAGGAAAAGTCTCGTCATAATCATAATACTTAATCGAAATATATAGCGCTGGAGCTCTGATAGCGATAATGATAATAATAATAAAATTAACCATGCTAGAATCGCACGCGGAACAAAACAAAACAGGGCTCATTAATATCCTATCAAAAGATTTATCGTTCCTGCTGTTCTCCTATTGCGACGGTTGTAATTATGATGACAGGACGATGCCGGAACAAAAGAAATGCGTTTTTGACAAGTTTTATTCACATATATTGATAATCAACATGAACACATGCTTATTTGTAAGTTTTCATTTTACTACAACAAAATTATGTTTTTAATGCTTTGTTTATTGGATAATAGTGTATAAAATAGAAATCATTGTGCAGTATTTTAGAATATTTGGTAAAACACATTAGGAACTTGTTTCCCTTTTAACTAAGTCCTGTTCCCTATTAACTGAATGCTATGTTTCCATATTAACTTAAAGCTGATTCCCAATCAACTGAAATCTCTTTCTCTATCAACTGAAACCTGTTTCCCTTTTAACTCAACTGAATCTAATTGCCTATCAACTAAAACCTGTTTTCGTAAAAATTGCTTTGAATAATGCTTGTTTTCCTAAATCGACATGTTAATACAAAATGACATTGAAAATGTAGTTGTACATATATCGAAACGTCGCTGTTCTTGTAAGTGAATCTGTGCGTAAAATATATAATATTTTACAATACCAAAAACGGGATTATTTTTCTTTCAGTTAAGATTTCCTAAAAATCAATAAAAACCTGCTCCGATGATGGGGCTACATCGTAAAGAACATGGCTTTATCTTGAATGCACTCTTATGCTGCTAAAAATAAGAATCAACTGGAACTTGTGAATTATTTTTTTTTTAAATAAAATTCTAGCATTGACATACTTATCTCCCGCATACAAATTTACTTGTTTCCAGTTGATATGCCACTTACCTTCAAATGATCACCTGACTGAGCCATATATACTGGTCAGAGGGGATACAGGGTACAAATTTTCACCCGTCGTAGGGGTGACAATAACTTTCTCGGAGCTCCAGCATTTTCACAACATATACTTCATGTAGCACAGGCTTATTTAAATACAAGTGTACCCACCTTTACTTTCAAATCAAGTAACATCTAATGTTAAAAATTTTAATTAATAATAAGACAATAATCACGCAGATATACGAACAATGAGTAAAAGTGTCCGAGAGTCAACCTCTAAGCATTCGCCAATATAGAAATAAATTCTATCAAATAAGTAATCGGAATGGTGAATGCGCCGTACCTTAAAGGGTTCGAACTTTGATTGTTAAAGTCCCCTTTCTATTAAGATCACTGCAGAGGCAACTTTGGCCATCTTTAAGATGGTCCGATGCTTCTCAGAAAGAACCCCAATGCAAGTATTATACGGGGTGTACTTTAATTGTTAAGGTCCCTCGCTTCATTGGTAAAAACACAAAGGGTCATCATAATTTGTAAGAGGTGTTAATTAGTCCAAAAATAGCATTTCAGTTGTTGAAATATTATTGTAGAAGCGATTCTTTAAATTAGATCTACTATAGGAATTATTTCAACAATTTAATTAAAAACACATCGCATATGTCGACCATCAAAGTTGTAACATATATAGATTTAATATAATAATTTATAACCGATGATCTAGGTTCAGAACAGAGTTAGTGTGTATTCACTTGCGCACATACAATGACGTTCTGTAAAAAATGGGTGTTGATAAAGCTTGCTACCTGATAGCAGAAATGGCCATCCACCCGCGGTTCATCGGTAATTTTTTCTAACTTGATGTCTCATATATGTTACACATCAGTTTCTAATTAATATCTTTTCATTCATTTAAAAATTCGTCTTACTTGAAAATAGTCACTATGCAATCTTCATGTAATACTATATTTTCACAAAACAAATAAACAAAAATGGAATACAACACTTCAGATCCACATAAATGTGAAAATTATAACAACAAAATCCTTATAAATCAAAAGGGGAATATTTCAAGGCGACACTTTAAGCTCTCTTCGGTTCTGTTTGGCCTTGTACCCGCTATCGAACTTGCTAAATAACACTAAAACTGGATATAACCTTAAAAAGGAAAATGTAGTGACAAAAGTTTCTCATTTAATGTATATGGATGACATATACTCTACACATCCACATGCTATTCTTCCCTTGTAACAGGTGCATTTAAAGGTTCATCCATTCCGGCTTCTTGATTTGCTGCATCTTCAGGTCTAGGAGTAACTCTTCCTTGTACTAAATTTGCGAAGTATTTTTGCAGGTGCTGACTCAAACGTTTTCTTAATTCATCCAAAGTTCCTTCGGTACCTAATTGAAATCGTTCTAATACAACGATGACTTCAGGTTTGTGCAATGTACATATCCATCCTACACGATCAGTAGGTCCAACACCCGGGCTTGCTTCGTCTCCTTCTCCCCTATCATTATTCTTTCTTGTATTATTTTCTTGGTATTTTCTTTCTTCTTGTTATTAAATTTCCTTTGGAAGTCCTTTTTCTTCTGTACTACGTAATCCTCCTGAATTAGTGTTTTTTTGCAAGAACTTACAGTCCCTGCTGTCTCTCTCTCTCTCTCTTCTCCTCTCTGCAAGAACTTACAGTCCCTGCTCGGGCGCCAAATTTGTAACAATGCTTACGCGCTAACGTAATGACGCAAATAAATATCTTAACAGAATCAAATGTTCTTAATAATAATTACAGAATCAAATGTTAAAGTGAGACCACACTCTGGAACTGATGATGGTGATGTTTCTTCGGTCCATAGTGGCTTACTGAGGGCGTAGGTAAACTCAGTAGGTAAGTAAACCAGGTGTTCTTATTATTGCGGGGAGGCTGTAATAAAAATATCATTAATCGAAACAAAAACCTTAAATCATTTCAGCCTTTATGGCGGTTATCATTATACATAATAAATAAAACAATAAAGCCAAATGATTTTGTTACGGTGGTGCAAACGCATTAATAATGAGAAATTAGTGTTGGGTGATTCCATAACTAAAATGGAATCACTGCCGGATATCAGCAACACTACTGTGACCAAAGGTGTCACTGTCCACGAAGTATCAACAACTAGCTACTGTGAACATAGGCTAGTGTTTGGCACACGTTAGTGCTGGTAGCGGAATGGAAAATCATTACGGATATCAGCGACACTACTGTGTACAAAGGTGTCACTGTCACCGAAGTATCAACAACTAGCACTGTGAATATAGGCTAGCGTTTGACACACGTTAGTGCAGGTAGCGGAATGAAGAACGGAAAGGAAATTAAAATCATTCAAAATACATATAATCAATAATGATGAACGGTATATGATATAGTAATAAGTGGTATAATAATTATTTTTAAAATGATATTTTCAAAATAATTATTTTTCAAAATTATTTTTCTTTTTCAACATTACTTTTCAAAATTACTCTTACCGAATATATAAAACGGTGACCACTGGCTCGGTTGCTTGCTGCTGTTATCGGACTCGGGATGGCCGGATACTCCTTTTAAAAGCCTAGAAATCACTCTTTTATAGAGGACCTGCACACACAACTTGTATGGAACAGTGGACCCTACTACAAGGCAGATACTAGCATCTCCTACTTTAGTCCAATATTAAACATTCATATTATGTCTAATCATACGGAGATACATTCTGTCTCTTTCATATTCACGAGGTCATCTATATTATTTTCATGCTCGCACAAACATTCGGAACTAACATACATGACGCTATATAACTATTATTTAGAGGCAATGCACAGAGTGTACACTTCTCTTTGTCTTATTTAATTGGCCATATATTCCTTTCTCTTATACACGCTATGCAATTGTCTAGCTTAAGTAATATTATGTTCTTAATTCGGAAGAATTTCGGATTACTCTAAATTCTTTTTAAGCTACACCTGCTACTTATATTTGACATATCCTAAGTATAATATTCCTATTGTATTATTTATTAAATGTCTTTAAGAAATAATCATTTTATTTGAAATATGTTACAGCAAAACATATGAATATTGTTTACTTAGTTATGACGCGTTTTAATTTTACGTATTAATACATTAATACAGACAGACGGATGCAATCTTTTTGAGTAGAAGGTTGCCAACTGAGATACGTAGATCTATTCATTTTATTTAATCACGGAATATTGACAGTATTATATTTATAGTGACATCACTTTGTTACAGGTTGCCCACTTACGATAAGTAGATCTATTCATTTTCATTTAGTCACGCAATGTAAGCAATATTATACTTACAGTAACAACACTCTGTTACAATATAAATTAGGAGATCAGAAAACTAAATAACTTAGTAGAGGGTAAAATAGTTACAGCACTAGATGAAAGAGATTTATATAAATATTTTGGAGTTGAACAAAAGCGGATAACTGACCAGAAACAAGTTAAAACAACACTACAAACTACGTTCAAACAAAGGTTACCACAATTAGAAAAAACACTACTTAATGGAAGACACCTCACCAAAGTCATAAACATATACGCTATTTCAATACTAACATACAATTTTGGTGTTGTTACGTGGACTAACACTGAACTGGAAGCACTACAGAGAACTATTTCGAATTGTTCTTTGTAGAGTGTACAAAATCGTGTGTGGAAACAGTAACAATTCCGAAGGAGCACGGAGGAAAAGGAATTCTTAACTTGAAAACGTTATGCAATAATTAAGTCAATCATTTAAAAACATACTTCTATGAAAAAGCAACAAGCTACGCCATGCATTCAACAAGCAACAAGCATTCATAACGCAACCGTGGAACAGACAAAAATTTTACACCACTAAAACTCAACAACAAAAGCGGAAAATAAGAAGTGGGCACACTGACTGAAACTCTGCAAGCATGGAAACAAAAACTTCTTTATGGGCGTTATCCCAACGAAATTAGTCAAGAATGTGTCGACGTTCATGTCGTTCAACGTCGTTCATGTGGCTAAAAATGGGCTCCCTGTTTCCAGAGGCTGAAGCCTTCCTGACTGCAATTCAAGTAGTCGCCACAAGAAATTATCGAAAGTACATACTAAAGGACCAAACAATTGAAACAAATATATGTAGAAAATGCTTTAAAACAAGCTAAAATATAGAACATATTACAGGTGGCTGCAGCGCAATAACACAAATAGAATACAAGAGACGCCATGATAATGCAGGAAAGATAATATATATTAAGCTCGCGACAAAGAATAAACTACTAAATGAAAATCAAATGTACCACAAATCTGAACCACCACCTTCATTACAAAAGAACATGTATAAATTATACGGGGATCGTTCGAGAATAACAGATAAACACTCTAACGTATAACTTAGGAATAGAATATTGATATATCACATGGAGACGAGAAATATTAGCATAGCCTAACATGGAAAATTACTTAAAAAAAACTTACCCTGCAATTACAGAATACTTGAAAGTAACAGAGGAAAACAATTCTTATTAGAAAATAACTTATCCATTAGTTGAAAGCCCTTCAGGAATTAACATATGTGGCAGCTCTGTATACAGGCGAAACTAAGTAGCTTTTACTCATAACTCTAAAAATAATAATAAATTTTAATTTAACAGATCATTTTATAGGAAGAACTGTGAAGTATAGAAAAAATACGATACGCTTTTGATAAGATCCAGCCAATAAATTATTTATAAAGTTCCATAAATAATAAAATTTGCACAAAGAATATTTGGTTGATGTTATTAACCTCGGAATTAATATAAGCGTAAACACAACTATTCAATAGTCCTAAATAGACAACTGAATGATTCGTGCTACAATGAAGTTGTCAGGAGTGAAGGCAAAGACGATATGTTAAGTATTCATATGCGTAATTCACTAAGCCAGATAACGTAATACGCAATACGAATTTGGTTTCCCATTGAAATAGGGAGATTAATACAAGAAAATTACAAATAAAATTAAAAATCTAAATTGAAAACAATAGTTCCTATGAAAAGACATTATGTAAGTGCAGGATAATGGTAAAGAACCTCTAAATCAAGCCTGAAAAGATTTAGCAAGTTGGAAGTGGGACAGATGACATCACATTGGTTCCGGAAATTAGATGGTCGCGATTCTGTAACACTAAAAAGGAGTACCAAAAATTAAAATTTACGGATATCCGCATCTTACATTCAATAAATGCGGTATCAATAAGTAAATTACGCCATACTGATAATTTAATCACCAATATATTTTGATAAATCAATGACATCATCCATAGTAAATTGAATAATTAAGTGCCGGAAGACCTAACAAGAATAAGTTTATCATCGGCATATAATAATTTTGAGAAAAAGATGAAATTAAGACAAATGTGACCTCAATTTATTAGACATGTTAGCAAAACGTTTTGTACAACCATTTTAGCCTTCTTGGTATGAGCTGAGATAACTACTGTACTTCGATGCAGTAAATTATGGTGAAATAGTAGTGAGATGCATTAATTCAATAAAATTTCCTGAGTCGTAAGCAGCAGTTTGGACGAGCCCGGTCCAGAATCAACGAAATAAGAATAACACCTAAGACCTAAAAACGGAGATCCTCATAGAATGAACCACCAGCAGGTTCGCGGAGCACACCGGCACGGCGGGGACATCTCCTACACTTGGCGTCACGTAGAGTCGACCGCAACATGTTTTGCATCTATTTATTGTTACATTTTTGATTAGAATCTAATGCCGGATTTGACTACTTCTTTCACTTCTTCATTTAATCAATGTTACTATTTAATAAAGGGTTTAGAGACCCACAGATGCTGGAGATGGTTCTGATTCACAGCCCACTTTCATTGTGGGCTGTTTTGTATCCCTCCATGGCGCTTAGCGTTCGACTCATTTGTACCAGTAAATTCTGTGTAACATCCTGTTTAGTCCTAATTTGCTCATCTTCGCAACAATTGCGCAATGTTGCGTCATCTATAGTTTGCCCAAGGTTCCGACTATTACGCACATTTTCTTCGTCATCCAGTCTGTGGATCTCAACTAGCAAGCCTTCCGCCCTATCTTCCTGACTCCCAATATCTCCCAAGATAGCATTTTTATCCTTCTAGTCCAATACGTCGCGATTACTCACCATTTTCTTTTAGTCTATGTTTGAATAAAATTAGTATAACAGAATTAACGATTTTACACTCCCAGTAGTAATTAATTCCCGAATTCCGGTTCTGATATTGATAGAGACAAAAGGAATTAATTACAATCATTGTTTTAATTAAAGAAATATAATAATTAAACTGATATGTATGTCATACAAAATATGTCCGGTCTTTCATATCGTACCCGACTCTATGAATCACCACGATGTCGCTTTTTTGAGTTGAAGTTTTTTTGAGAAATTTATGTACTGACTGTGATATCTTTTTTGAAGATAGGTATTATCTAGCTGATTAAAGATAATCTAGAAATTGGAGGGATATACAGCATTCATCAGGGTACCTACCTTGATTGTCTAAATTTATATAAGGGGAGTGTTTTGGCTAAGGGAATAATACAAAAAAAATAAGGGATTTGATTTATGTGTGGATATTAATGAGATTTTGCAACATACTGGGATTTAGATATTGACTTGGAAATTTAAGAATATGATTTAGATAATAATTTTGAAATTTAGAATTTTGATTTAGCTATCAGCTCTGAAAGACTGAGAGTCAATTAAAATTTTAATTTTGGAATATGTAAAATTTGAGCTCTATGTAAATCACATAGTGTAAAGAAATATTGTTTTGGGTTGTATTTTCGGTTGGAGTTTAATCATGATGTTGTAAATTGATCCAGCCATTTGACACGATAGATATACAAAAATTTAGTGCAATGTATTATTGAAGATGCCATGACATTCTATGACGTAGAAAATGAATTTGTGGTGATGTCGGATTTATAAGCTGTCGTCAAAGTAACAACGGAATAATTTTCAATTGTGTTCTTCACGTCTCTCAGGAGTTGTATCTATGCCATCTGATACAACTCATGCCATCTGATGGTTGACTTCCCTCTCCCATTGACGTTGACCTTCTTGCTTTCTCGTTGATGAAGTACTTGTCAATGAAGAGTTATGCAATATTGAAATGAGAGAATGAAATAAAAAATGAGTATTTCAATAAAATAAGCGATTCGTTGATGGCACATTCTTAGAATAAATCAGATTCTGGAGTGCGATTTTATTGCTCACCCTATAGGAATAAGTTTGGACATTGGGTGGTGGCATAAGCTAACGGAATCGTGCGAATTTGGACAACAGCTAGTGTAAGACACAAAATACGTCTAAGGAACGCCAGACTGAGTGCCTCCTTTTATGCGAAATTTTCTGGGAAGAAGATGCTCCTGACGGATCAGCTGGCCAGTGGCACTTTACGTAATTCGGTGACAAGCTAGGCGTGGTCAGAAAGAAATTTCTGCTAGAATATTTTTGTTAGACAAGCACTTCGATCAATCAAAAATTTCTTCCTGACCCGTTAAGAAATTTAAGAATCAAAGTTGCTCCATTTTGTTGATAAAAACATAAGTGGTGTTCTTAATATCCAATCGATTCGTTGAAAGCACCGAATGGGTGCAAAATGTATCTCTTTATTGAAAATGAGTGGTGGAAAAATTCGTTAAACGCTTTTTCCAATCAATAAAGTAATAAAAAGCGTTCAAACCAGAAATCTTCTTCTTCTTAGGACACCGTCTCCCTACGGAGGTTGGCGATCCAACTGGCTATCACTATGACGGAAAGCGCAGCTCTGTAAATTTCTGTTGACGTCCGGCCAAGCCATCTGCGTAAATCCTTTAGCCATGAGTTTTTCTCCGACCGATTGACCTTTTCCCCTCCATTTTTCCTTCGATTACTAGGCGAAGGATTTCGTACCGCTCTCCACGCATGATATGGCCTAGGTATTGCAGTTTTCTCTCCTTGATTGTAAGGAGGAGCTTTTTGTTTTTCCCCATTCTTTCAAGAATTTCTCTATTTGTCCTTCGTTCCATCAGGATATACGCAGTATTCGTCTATAGGCATACATTTCAAACGCGTCAAACCAGAAATCTCCCGATACGGAAATATATTCTAACTGTGAAAATTTACACATATAAGCATGGTAAGCCCGTCGCTAGCTTTCGGCGAAAGATTATATTTTTCTTACATCGGTAAGTCTTGATCTTTTCCGCGGCATTTGGTTTTATTTTAAGCGTTTTAAACATGTACATATTATTTTATATTAATATTAGTAATATTTGGTACTTAGTTTTTACTAAATTGATTTATTAATCGGTATATTATATTTCTTTGAAGAAGTGAATTAGATTTGATTAGTCAATTTATATTACATTACAGCATTACTCATTGAATTGATGGATTATTAGAGAATTGCTTATTGCAATCTTTAATTACTTGAATGAATGCTAAGCCGGTATCAACAAATGTGCCATAAATTGTGAATATGTGAAAATTACACGAATTAGTGGGGAACTTTAATGTGTAACGAGAAAAGCTAAAATATCAAGAAATTCTATTTACAATTATTAATACAAAATAAGGCGCCATGTTACCAAACAAACGATAAAGTACTGCCTACTATAAATACTATAAGTACTTTCAATACTTATATTTTATACTAAACGGTAAGTTAATTACATACTAGAGAATGTTGTAGTTTTTTAAGATTATTGTTTACAAACTTTATTAGTCATAAATATATCCTGTTTATAAATTGGAGTCATAAAAAAACGACTTTACCCTTAGTAGTTACATTAAACGTATAAAAACGTATATAGAATCATTATGAATCAGAAAATAGAAGTGAACAAAGTCATTATGTAAAAGTGTGTAGCTATCATCAACGGTGTAGCTGCCATAAGATTAATTGATTTCTGTCCGCGAAATTTCACGCGTCTAAGAAATAGATGAAATGAGGTAGCTTATGGGCGAAGTAGAAGTAGAACAGTGTATGAACTGGGAATGAAATGAGATAAGACAGTGTGAGCAGTGCCGAGCAGCACAGAAGGTGCTGCATTGCTTCTCATTGTCGACGCTTGGTGCAGTTGAGTACGAATAGGGGAGTGATATAATTTAAGCATGAATCATTATATGGTAATATTCTTTACGCCACATACAAAAGTTGGTTATTAGACATAAAGAGGGGAGGTAAATAGTGTGGACCTTGAAGCACATCAGAAGCTAGATTACGATCGGAATCCAATATAGGGGTATTTCTCATATAAAAATATAACTTTTAATCCACAGAGTTAGTTGTTGGTAAGATTTTTAATTGTATTAAGAAACAAAAAGATAGTATAGTGTTGCGCAGTGATGACTCATATGTAAGTTTACATTAACTTATTATTTGCAGGCAATTTTCATGCGACTTATTTTATAATGAATAAATACTAAAATTCCTTTTTACTAATAATTTATATTTATTTAATTTACCACTGTTGAACTCTAAATTAATTCTTGATTAAGATTCTACTAATTTTGTGTTGGGTTATAATGCATACTAAATTTATACGAATAAATGTATATATTGCATTAAATAGAATTTGTTATTCCATGTATTTATTATGCCTGCTTTAATTAATTAAGTGGGCTAATCAGTGAATTGATTTTTTAACAGTTGGTGCATTAAATCTGTAAAATGGAATTTGTTTATCTAGTAAAAACTTACCGTGCTATATTGTCAATGTTTATCGTGACAATATTTTATATTCGAAATACAACTTCCATCGATCCATAGATCTTGGGTGGTCTAGGTCGGACCTAGGATCGGACCTAGAACATAGGTCCAGGTCGGACCTAACAATATGTCTCGGGCTCCAGTGTTCTATGATTTTAGACCACCTTTCATCGTCATGACGATTTATATGCCCTGCCCATTGCCACTTTAAAGAGTAAATTCTCTTTAAAACGTCCTGTACACCTGTCCTGCTACGTATCCACTCACATCACAGTATCCACTACGTATCCACCCACGTATCCACCCACAGTATACATCTCCCCATGCTTCTTTGTGTTGTGCGAAGCTTTTGTATAATTTTGCTCTTTAGAGTCAATGTCTCACAACCATATGTCAATTGATTGATTGCAGATTTGCGATGTCATAAGAAGAGGTATGCTAGACTTACATATATTGCTGTGTCTCCCAAAGGATATCCAAGCAAGTCTCTACTTATTTCACTGATGAATTCCCCATCGATACTAATTTCTTGTCCCAGGTGTACATATAAATCAACATACTCTAGTTTGTTATCATCCAGACAGATAACTAAACGTTCTAGATGAGAACTGCACATCATTTTTGTTTTAGATAAGTTGATTTTAAGACCAACTTTTTTATTTGACTCACTGAGTTCATTGAGCCGTTGACTCATCTTTATCACCGTATGAGCAACGAGAACAATATCGCAAGCAAACCGTATATGGTTCATTTAAGAGTCATTTATGTTAATACTAATTTTCTCCCAATCAAGGGTTATTAACATTTCCTCTAGTGTTGCAGTAAACAATTTGGGGGACAAGTGTCATATTGGCGTACGCCTTGTTGGATTGGAAACTCATCCAACAAGGCGTACGTGGGGTGGTCAGATATTTGTGCAGATATTTTGAATCAATTCCACATAGGTAGCCGAAACGCCTTGGCTAATCAGTGAATTGATGACAGCCGATGTGTCGAAGGCTTTTTCGTAATCTACAAACGCAAGACATAATGGCAGGGCATATTCATTTGATCGGGATATAATTTCGCGAATTGTGTATATTTGCTCGAGAGCAGTGAAATCTTTTCGGAAACCGGCTTGTTCCACAGGCTGATGGGAGTCGAGGAAGTTGGAAAGGCGATTACATATAACACAATCTTGTAGGTCACCGGTAGAAGGCTGATCGGCCGATAGTTTTTGAGTTCTTCTATATCGCCATTCGTGCGTATCAGAATGCTACAAGCATTGTTTCACGATTGTGGTATTTGCTTGTTATAGATACACTCAGTATAGATGTCTGCTAGGATTTTGTATATCTTAGGCCCAGCGACCTTTATTAAATCTATACTTATTCCGTCCTCTCCTGGGGCTCTACCGCTCTTCATTGCCAGGATAGCCTTTTCAGCTTCACTTTCTAGAACTTCTGGGACTTCATTTTCGTCATGGGCCAATGGGTCATATAAGACATTTTGCTGGGAGTCGCTGTACAAATCTGTGAAGAATTGTCCTACGATTTAGACGATGCTGTCACGGTTTGTGATTGTTTCACCCGTCGATGACGTTAATTCCACGAGTTTGACCTTCCCAACTCCAAGCCGTCGGTTTAGTTTTTAAACCATTGTTCTGGGAGATCGTATCCAGAGTTATCTTATTATCATATTGCATTACGTATTCTTTAATTCGTTTACAAATTATTTTGCACAATTCTGTATATTCTATTTCCTGGGCACTGGTTTTTAAAGAATCTTTAAGCCACCACCGTTTCTTAAGAGCTTAGTTTGATTGCTGATCCTAGAATCGTGTTTGTATTTCTGATTACCACCAACGAGATTAGCCGCCGCACCAAATTCGTTAAATACACCTTTAGTGCTTTTCGGCTCTGTTAAGATTGCAAATCTGTTTTCTAGGTTTTCTTGGAATTCGTTTTGTTTTAATCTAAGCTTGTCAATGTTCATTGACTTAGTGCTTTTTGATGCGATCAATTTTGCTCTAGCGATTTTTGTATTAATTTATATGCAACCTCTGTGCAAACGGTGGTCGTTTCCCGTGCTAAATTTACTAACAGTACCACAGTCTTTAATTATGGTTTTATTTTTGATAATGATATAACCTATTTTCATTTTCGGTGCCATTTGGACCTCTCCAATTCCATTTTCTGTGAGATTTTTCTTGAATGGGGTATTCGTTACGTGTAGAGACTTTAGTGCTGATAATTCTACTAATCTATTACCACAGTCATTACGGTTGCCACACCAGTAATCACCAACAACAGTGTCCGATTCTAGCCTAACCCCGACCTTACCAATGGGCGTTGTCATGTTCATGCATTTCGGTCTGTTCCTCATAAAAGGATTCTATAATTTCATCCAAATAACTTGTTGTCGTAGCATAAACTTTGCAAAATTTGGAGTTGGTTATGTTTGTTTAATTTAATTAAAACACTTGCCACACGTTCTGATGTGCTAGCGTAACCAATAATTAGATGTTTAATATTTTTTTGTGTTAAAAACCCTACACCGCTTGTCCTGCCAGTTTTTGTACCACGAAAATAAAATATGATATACTGATATGATATACTCGCCTTTCTTCTAATGTCTGATATATCCAGCATATCACACTTCAAATTTTCTATTTGTTGTTACAGCTGTAACAAGTTTGTATCACTTATACATACAGGATCTAATTGAGACAGTATTGCTATCTCCTAAAGTAGAAGAGATGGAGAAACATTTAAATGGAAAAAAATGTAGATAATTAAAAAGCAAAGAAACAACATACTTCAAATTTTCAGGGTCCTATTTAAAATAATTACAAAAAACTAAATTTGGCAATTTTCTAAAATTTACTCTTGCATGGTTATTCTTGATAATATTAAAAAATGTTAAAGCAGTTTTTTGTTACATAAGTAACATTCTTAAGTCTATCGAAAACACTTATGAAATGCAACGTTTTGTAACTATGTAGACACCATCAACATTCTTTTCTTAAATACGAACCTGGATTGTTTTTCTTAAATTCGTTTCAAATTGTATTTTAAATACAACCCTGTATGATTAAAAATAATTTATTACAGTTTTCGTTGATTTCAACATGGTCCTTAATTTAAAAGCCGGTCCTGCCGCGATTGTTGCATTTACGATATATTTAGTTTAGCAGAATAAAACCTAGGACAGATAAAAAAATAATTAATAATAAAAGTTTTAATGTACTTTAAATTTGTATCAAGCACTAGGTTCCCAAAAACTAGGTAGATCATTTTGATTAACAGTTTTTGGGTTTTTTAATCTGCTAAACTA
>WYDF02312792.1:0-14873 GCA_009867245.2 Adranes taylori
CGCGGCGAAGCCGCGGCCGCAAGCCCCGGCTATTGGGCCATTTCGCTGGTCGCGGCAAAGCCGCGGCCACAGGCCACAGACCACAGATCACGGTAGCGTTGACAGCAATCCTGTTCGCGCCGTTGGCAAATATGGGGACCCGGTGGGCAGCGGATGGGGAGGGGGGGCTAAACAGCGTTTTCCGGGTCCGCTAGTTCTAAATATAAGAGAAGAAGTAAGTTTAAATACTCTTCGGGCGTACCATTATGCGTGTAAAGAATTATACGCCGAATGCAATTTGTTGAATGCCATGATCATTGTAAACCTCTATTAGACAATTAGAAGTTATGACTATTATCTCGTTATTTATATAAAATTCAAATATGTATGCCTATGACCATGTAGAACAATTCAATAGAAATAGTGCTATACAACAAAGTCATTAACAAACAACAGGAAAAATATAATTCTTATTACTACATTCCGAAAATATTACAATATTGCAGCTTACTTGGAAATAGTTTGAACATAAGAATTAAGTTTCGAAATAACTGCATGGTGCTTTTATTGCCCTAGTTTCTTTTTAAAATATATTATTTTATTTCATTGACAAATAAGAAATTTATAAATTATGAAACGGTGCATGTGAAAAGCCTCAACAAGTACACCGGCATTTGCTTAGTTCTCTTGTTTCCAGGAAAAGCACTTTCCCTTTTATTTCCTACTCAAAGTGCTTTTAACGTTTTCAGACAATATGTTGACATGAGTCCGTACGTGCTTCAGTGTTAGGCGCGGTTCTGTTATTGCTTTCTCTATTCATCTTTGGGTTATGTCACTAGAAGTGGCTACGGTTGTGTGCGCATAAGGAAGGTGTCTACTCAAATAAGAAAATGATTATACATATACTGTTCGACTTTAATGTTCATACTCGAACAATTATGAAAAGGTAAGTGTAATTTTCTAGCTTTATGAGAAATATACACTTCAATCTAGAATGATATGTTTGCACCACACGCCGCAAAACATAACTTTGACTGTGTTGATTTATATTATTATTGTAGGCTGGAAATTTATAAATCTTGCATTGCGTGGCAGTTATTTCATGTACTGAATATATCTAAGTATGAAAAATATATCTTTAAAAACAAGCAACAAAATATACTGCATTTCTTGGTGCATCAGTTCCATCTTGTCTTCAAATTAAGTCGTATTATTAGATTGCGCCTTATATTCTGAAGATAGACCACCATGTAGCATTAATTGTATAATAATAATATAATATAATATCTTTATTTCTGAACTACATGCATTGTAATACAAAATATAAGTAAGAAATAAGTGTCACGGAAAAGTATATATAAAAAGTATTATAAGGAATTAATATATAAACGCATGAATACGATAAAAAAAATAAAAACTGATCTTGACTATGTTGTGTGTCTTGTAAAAAAGTCTGCGATGGAGTAGGGTTCCAATTCACATAAGAAATTTGTTAGCTGATTCTTCATGACATTATAGGAACCGGATTGTTTAATGTTTAAAGGCTTTTTGGTTAAAGATTTTTAGCCATGCATAAAAGGCGCCTTTCTCAAAAATTCCGATTTATGGACGGGATAATGATATACTTGATTGTGTCGAGTGTTATGAACATTGGAAAGAAGTTGTTCTTCAAACATTATATTTATGTTTCCAGATAAATTTCATACGTTCTAGAATATATATGGCCGGCAATGTGAGTAGGTTATTTGCTTTAAATATGTCTCTGCAATTCTCTATCGACTTCATAGAAAAAAGAAATCTTACGGCACGTTCTTGGAGTCTAAAAATTTTAATAAAATCTACTGAACTACCCCAGAATATAATACCATATTTTAGAATACTATAGTTTTCCCAATTTTTATATGTGTGTTTCTAAGCAAAACTTTAAGTTCATAACACACTTGACTCACACGTTTATTTAGAAGTTCTATGTGGAATTTGATGTTAAGCTGGTTGTCAATACAAATGTCGAATAACTTCACAGAGTTACTGCAGTCGTACGAGATATTATTTATAAGAAGGTATTCTGAATACTAGAAGGTATTACTAGAAATGTACTACCAGAATACTAGAAGGTATTCTGGTACTAGGAGGTATTGTGGTACTAGAAGGTATTCTGGTACTAGAATACTAGAAGGTATTCTGGTAGCTTCAATTTCCTGAAAGAATATGATGGAAGTTTTAGCTGGATTTGCAGCTAATTTGTTTGTTGAGAACCAGTTGCTGAGTGTTTGCATTGATAGCGAGCTCTGTTCTATTAATTGATTGAGGTTTGGACTTCTGATGATTAATTGTTATTGTTAATATTGTTGGATATGGTTAATAAGTCGTTCACATAAATGACAAATAAAACAGGAGCAAGAATTCCAACCTGTGGTACACTCGCATTTAAAATAAGAGATCCTGACACGAGACGACTACCCGAAAATGAATCGAGAAGCGAGACTAAGACTGCGTCAAATCAGAACGCAGCCATTCAAGAGCTTGATTTTTTACTCCGTATAAATTCAACTTACTGAGAAGTATATCATGATTTATGGAGTCAAAAAGCGCGTGTCAAATCGACAAAGATACCTAGAAAAGACCCATTGTTATCCATGGCAGTTAATGTGGTCTTTAGGTATTCAAATATTGCAATGTCTGTACTACGTTTCTTGATAAATCCATGTCGTTTACTGAGTAAATTATGCTCATTGAAGAAATTCATGTCTTTTGAGAAAAACATATTCTAGTAACTTTGACATGGTATTAAAAATACTGATCCGTCTGTAATTATCAAGATTTTGCGAGTCACACTTTTTCTTATAAAGTGGTGTAACAACTGCATGTTTTAAAGAGATTGGAAAACTACCTTGCTAAAATGAGCAATTTATGATATCACAAAGGATAGGTGTAATGACATCTCGACATTTATTTAATACACTTATTGAAATTTCATCTTTATCCGTGGTTTTTTAATTTTTTAACTTGTCAATTGCTTCAGACAATTCCATAATAGGTACCGGGATACAATATTAATTCCTCGAGAGCTACTTTATTAAACGGGATGCGGATAACATTAATGGATGGTGTATTATTGTCATGAATAGTTGGAGTGCTATTGAATTGGGAATTAAAGTTGTTAGCTAATAGGGTCATATTGTTGTATTGGAGTATTAGAAGACTTTGTCCCGAGTATGGTTTTAATTACCTTTCAATCGTCTTCTTATAATTTGTGTTTTATTGGGTACTCAAACATCAGTTAACGTTAGCAATTGTGCTTTATGATCAGACAACTGGCTAGAAATGATTTTCACATTGCAAACCTCTCGCAGGTTAATGATAATTTGACCAATGCATGTGCTACAGAGAGCAGTGACACGCGTGGCATTTTTTACGCTGACAGTGGCACCATATGAATTAAGGAGATTTAAAAACTCTTCCTTGTGAGAATAATCAGCCAATAAGTTCGTGTTTATGTCGCCAGCAATGATAAACTTGATACTAGTTTTTGTTACAAACTCTAAAATTCATTCCATTTGCTTTACAAAAATTTAAAAACAGCATTGCGGAGCCCTATAAATACAAATTACCAACAATGACGTCGATATCATTCTGACCCTTATTCCGACACATTCAAAGCTCTCAGAAATCGAAAGATTGTCAATGTCGATGAGAGGAGAAGATATTAAGTTGTTTTTAAAATAAATCGCGACGCCTCCGTGATGTCCTGATTCTCTACAGAAATGACCAGATAGATTAAACCCATTTAATTTTTGCTATATTATTTGCTCTGCTGATTGCCAGTGCTCTTCGATACATAAGACATCACAACCATCGATAGAAGCAATAAGATATTCCAATTTGTTAATACAGTTGTTAATATCCGGAGATTTTTGTGATAGTGACCTAGTAAACGGTCGATTTGATATTGTATGTTGTTTGTTTTTGTTTTGTTGTGTGTTATTAGTGTTAACATGTGATTTGTTGTCTTTAAACTTTTGTACTTGAAAATCAATAGCGACATCTTGCTGAGAACAATGTGGTTCATGCAGAACAGAAATCTCGTTGTTTACTAATGAACCACTAAGAATTTGAATGTTTGTATCTTTACTTACCGATAATTTGACTACGGTATCTTTTAAGTCTTCGATTATAAGATTCTGGGCTTCCATCTTATTAAATTGTACTGATACTTGCGTTTTCAGATCTTGAATTTCTTTTTTCATTGATACGAGCATTTGTAACATTGACTTTTGGATACCATTGCGTTCACATTAGCAGCATGCTGGGACGCCATATTTATCATCACACTTGAAGGAATTGTTGTAAAAATTATTGTCACAGATGATGCACTTGGTTGAATCGTCATCTTGAAATGATATATTACAACTTGAACAAATATTAACTTGATTGATATCAATTACTGTCGTGTTTAGCACACTTAATTCACTGTCAGAGCGGGAGCGAATAGGTGAGGACGCCATGTTCGCAGTACTAGTTCAGTACTCGTATATATGTACGCTCTTTGCTGTTCACTTAATTTCAAGATTTCAGTTCATGAAAACTAAGTTGAAAGGCTTAGTTCCTGGCTATACGTATGCTCCTGTTGTGCATATCAATAATGATTTTATGAAAATCTTAATTGGATAAGATAATTCCTAATGTACATTGTTACTGGACGCACTTACACTTAGCTCACTTCACTTCTAATCGAAGTGAACGATTTGTCCAATTTTAAAAGAACTACTTGTTGTAAGCTATTACGTTTGGTAAACTGTTAATACAAAAACGTGACCGATAAAATAAATTAATGGAATGAGATGAAATTATATTATAGAAAAGAGAAAATACCAGAATCCGTCTCTGCCTTAGCTTAGGGTAGTTTAGGGAATTTTGGGCTGAAATCTACTCCCACAATAAGAATTATGGGAGTAGATGTTTTTTTCTGATTTTTGAAAACTAAAAATTACGCGATACAAACAAGGTAGTCGTAAATTACACTTTTGCGGCCCGTAATTAGAGGGTAGTCTAATTACTATGGAGTTACCGCTAGAACATAGTGGTGTGGAAGAGAAACACACAGTTTTTGTATAACTAGATAATCTCTTTAATGATTCTAACAAATAAACTCGATTTCTGATAATAAACATCAGATAGTTAAAAAATATAAAAACAATGTGAACGTGATTTCGTGTCAAAATAATTGTTCACACTATAGATGCTCTTTCAATACGCACGTTATAGTGGGTTGGTAAATTTAGTAACTACAACTGTATGTCGCTTTAATAACATTTTTTACGCATTTTATATGAATGACATTGATTTAATAGTTTACCTATGTTTTGCTTTATAAAAAATTCTTAATATTTTTTTATAAACATATGGCTCAAATAACTATAATCAACTTTTAGTTCTAGCTACTTGTAAATCTTACAGGCTTTTTTTTTGCGCCTTTGTTTGATAGATATTAGGGAGCATCTAGTCCGTGGTCCGGATTATCCAAATTTCTGGCTGAATTATACTTTCATTTTACATATCAAAAATGTGTAATACAGCGTTAAGTACCGTGGAGTATGATGGTATCATCCTTACGATACCTTCGTGTTTTAGAACTTAATGTTGTATTTCACTAAAGCAAAGTAACATATTTTATAATTTCAAAAATGTATATTTTTTCCTGTTAATGACTTGAACATACTGTCGAGCCTCTTAGAAGCAGCGGATGCCTGTTGCCTGAATGTACGTCTTAACTTGCTGCAACTGTTTGGTTTTTATCCGTCCTTCTTGCTCGCTACTGGTTCACAATGTTGTTCCCTCTACTGTCTCCCTGTTTTGCTTGAACCTACTGCCACGTTGAACGAAGAAGTGTATTGTTGCGTTCGTCTCATCTGATGGTTGTTTCTTGCTATTCCTTCTTCGTTCGCTTCTACTAGTGACGTTCGCTTCTTCAACCTTTCTTGGTGCTGTTGTTAAGCGGCGGACGTTAATCATCCTTGTTTTTCGACCCTTCACTTTAACAACGGCTGCTTTCATGACACCTCTGGACTTCTTGATGATGCTCATTAAGGTCCCGATTGGCTGCTCCCCCCTGGCTTATTTTCTTTGATACTCACTACTTGCCACATGACGTCTTCCCACGCTGGCGTGGACCTGCCCGGGGCTTGCGCAACAACGACAACGACTTATTCGCTTTATTCCAGACTCTGACTTGATCGAATAGATTCCGGCACCCAATGTCCACCTTGGAACTCCACTCGTCCTGCGATCTTTATCTTAAGGATCTCATCTAGATCCATGAACTTTTTACAGGCTGTGTTCACTTGGTTCAACCTTTGCTCCGTCCATGTTTCACTGATATCTTTTTCTACTCTTCTTTCCATTTCTCGTATTTTTTTTTATTGAAATCTTGGTCACTTAAGTTCATAAAAATGTTCTCTTTTTGCATTCGTTTATTTTATTATTCTGATTTAAATTTGCTAAAGTGAAAAATTGGATTACTACGGATTATTCTTACTTTTGGTTTAAAAAGCCTTATAATTTCCTTATCTACCGAATGAATAAGAATTCATTATTTTAACCGAATATTTATTTATTAGACAACTTATCTTATTCGTTCACCAATTGTTTGCGCGCTTTGTTTTAATAAATTTTATTTCAATTAATTATTTTCAGAAACTTTCGTATCGTTCGATACTCGAACTCCCCGTTCTTTTTATTGAATTAATTTTATCTTTTTAATCATTCTATTTGTTTAACATGTGTCTGTTCCTTAGAACTTTACCGAATTAATTACTTATACATAACTTCTCGTACCGTTTTCTGGCACCTGAGGAACTATTGTATGTGTTATGTAGGTCGTGACTATCCATAACAATGTATTATTACAATAATTTTTTTCTCTTTTCTTAAGTTATTTATTTTAGAAACCTTCGTACTTTAGGTACGTGAAGGATCTGATGTTATTTGTTTAAAATACTCCCGTAATTGTTCACACTGTAGTTGCTCTTTCAATACGCACGTTATAATGTGTTGGGAAATTAAGTAACTACAACTGTATGTTGCTTTAATAATAATTTTTACACATGCAGTTGCATTTCATATGAATGACATTGATTTAATAGTTTACCTATGTTTTGCTTTATAAAAAATACATAATATTTTTTTATAAACATATGGTTCCAATAACTATTGTTTTGTTTGCTCAATGACACTAAATATTTTTAATCCAGTAGAATTTGATGAATATTTAATTGAAATAAATCTTAAAATATCAAATAAAGTTTACAGAATTGAACACATATACTTATAATCAACTTTTAGTTCTAAGTACTTGTAAATCCTACAGGATTCCTTTCGCCTGGAAAGTTGCGGATTCGTTGTTTGAGAGATATCAGGGAGCATCCAGTCCGTGGTTCGGATTATCCAAATATCTCGCTGAATTATACTTTCATTGTACATATCAAAAATGTGTAATACAACGTTGTGAAAGTACCGTGGAGTATGATGGTTCCACGTTCCAACGGGAACGTTCCACGCGTGTATTTATGTTGTGTTTCCACTACCTTTTAATGTATTTGTGAACGGAGGAAGTTTATATTATTTAAATTTTATTTACCACGTCTGTAGATGGCCTGGAGCGGGTCATTTTACTTAGTGAGAGAGGCGTGTAAATATTAGACCTAAGGGACGTTGCGTGTAAATACTCAGTGTACAGAGCTCATATTGTAGATGTAGTAATCATCTAAATTTAAGTTAGACGAGGAGTGATTTACTCCTCTATGGGGATGCCTGGGGCATTCAGTTCGATCAGTGATTCAGTGATGAGATCCGTTCCCTTAAAGAGAACCCAATGTCTGACAAAGAGCTTCGTGTGCAGCGCTCTGGAGTGAATTAACCACTTAAAAGGCCAGTTTGTACTGCTTAAGTTCTTTGATATTGTTACTAGTGATTACGATATTAATTAAATACATATTATATAAATACATCCACATCAATATAAGTAGTTCTTAACTTGTCTCCTATATAATTTAGAGGTCGATATTAATTAAATACATATTATATAAAAACATCCCCCTCATTAGAAGTATTTCTTAACCTGTCACCTATATAAATCAGAGGTGGCTCATATCTGATTACTGTCATATGATTCTATTTAAACTACCTCCAATATTATTTATTATTTACATCAATATTATTAAAATGCGTCCGCATTAGTTAAAAATATTTCTTAAAGTTATATATATATATATATATATATATTAAATAAATTAAATAAAGTTGTGGCTTTACATGGTTAATTGTGATTATTTATTTGCGTGCACTTCCCAGTCTATTTTATCCGAGATTTAGGTAAAGTCTCTGGCGTCTATATCCAGGACCACTTCCTAGTCGGAGTGAAATATCGCTAAAGACTTTCGCGCATGAGACTAATGGGTAACCCCAGAGCCAGGAAATTCAATGTCAAAAGAAGGAATATATGGAATAGCCAAAGAAGACTATTGCAGGAGAATACAAGGGCATTTGCAAAGGCAAGACGAAGAGGAAGATAATATCGAAGTAAAGTGGCCGATGTTGAAAAATGCCATAAAGGTACCCGCTGAAACATGGTAGGGTTTAACGAACAAGGGAAGAGAACCGCGTGGTATGATGATGCCTGCCGAATAGCTCAAGATCGAAGACATGAGATAAGAAAGATGGCGGGGCGACATGGCACAAGAACAAACTATCAAGATTTCATGTTGGCGAGGAGCTGTTGCACACATGTGCCGGAGGAAGAAGAGGTAGTGGGAAGGGTAGCAGAGATTGAGGAAATGATAGAAAGACGCGAAATACGCGAAACGTCCGCAAGAATTAAGGAGGAAAAAGTCTCTAGGAGAGGAGAACGATGATCAGTCGTTGACGTCTGGGCTGACTACTTCGACAAACTGCTCAACGAGGCCAGTGATAAGGGCATTGCATTGCGAGGGGAGCACTAACAGCAGGGGGCGTTGATGTGTAGATTTACCACTAATAGAACCGAGTCCCGGTGAGATCAAGGAAGCTATAACTAGCATAAAGAATTACAAGGCACCTGGTGGCGACCTGATTTCGTCGGAACTTTTGAAATATGGTAGAGAACAACTGCATATGAAGTTACACATCTGCCCCCTTCAAAAGTAGGGCTCCAAGCTGGATTGCGCTAACTACCGGAGTATATCCCTTCTAAACACTGCTTATATGGTTCTAACTAAACTTCTAGCCAGACGACTTGAACCTTTCGCAGAAAGAGCTTTGGGTGATTACCAGTGCGGCTTTAGGAGGGGTTGAACAACTACGGATCAAATTTTCACAATCAGGTGCATCCTCGGAAATCGTATGAATTTAACACCGCTAAATCAGTTATTCATAGACTATAAGCAAGCTTATAACAGTGTCGATAGACCATAAGTTGATTGGACTTATCAGCATGACTCTAGTGAACTCAAGCTATCAAGTTACAATAGCTGGCGAATGTCCAGGGAGTTCGGTATCGCAAAAGTCCTAATGTAATGGAATACCCTCTCATGCATCCTCTTCAACCGCACTCTGGGGCGTATTGTAAGGAAGACTGAAGTGAACCCCGGAGGAACTCTGTTCAACCGCTCTATACAATATCTGATTTATGCGGATGATGTGGACCTGCCCGCTGGAAGAGGGAGGGGACTTAGAGAAGCTTTACAACAGATGGAGGAAGAGTCTAAAAAAGCAGGACAGGTCAACATGAGCAAAACAAACTATATGGTAATGTCCTGAATGGAGCCGCATGCAGTGACACCACATACCATTGGGATCACCAGTTGTAAACGATATGGCTCCGTTGTCACTGAGAACAATAACACGCAAATAAAAGAGCGCATGAAAGCGAGAAACATAGAATATTTTAGTATGCAGAAGCTTCTAAACTCTCGCTTACTGACGTGGCAAAGCAAACGTCACTTTTAATATATTGAAAACCAGAAGTTTAGGTGTATATATGTATATATATATATATATATATATATATATATATATATATGCTAAATTAAAGAAATGTTAAACAATTTATTTGATTATTGATTTATTTGTGAAAAGCACTGTTTTTGGATGATTCTTCAATGTTATATCTAAGTTAAACACAATAAAAGCATCTAGTGGAAAGATGAAAGGTATGTGCTGATCGCACACGATCAGAGGATTCTGAATATATGATAGCGGAAAATTCTGCGACGTTTATTTGGACCGGTGTGCGATGGGAGTATCTAGAATATCAGAAAGAATGACGAGATATATTAACTCTACTGTGATCCTTCGTTGGTGACTGAAGTACAAAAAGCGCATTTCGATGGCTGAGAGATAATCTTCACATCTCGCCTACGAAACTGTCTAGAGATAACAAAGTTCTCCGAGAGAACCAGTTTGGTTTTAGAGCATCACGCTCTGCTATGGACTGTCTTCTAACATTTCAAACAGATATCACAAGAGCACTGAACAATGGCCATTGTGCTTTGGCAATGTTTCTAGATATCTCTTATGCTTTTGAGTCTGTCTGGCATACTGGGCTAGTTCGGAAAGATCTTGTCGTCTACTATATTGGATTTTCAAATGACAGCTAATTTCACGACATCTCGTGAAGAAAAATTCAAATGTCGCGCGAAAAAAATTTAGTGATCAATCTAGTAACCGCCCTGTCGTCCGCTACATGGCTTTTAAATGACAGCTGTCAAATGCAATATCTGTTCCAAAATACCGAAAAACTACCGCTCTCTAACGGTGATCATTTCTAGGGCGATTGGGTGGCTTCGTTGGAATCCGTGGTTGGCACTTACTAGCCTTATTGTTGCTTACTTTGAATACTACGTGGTAAAATATTAATTATATAATAAATTATAAACAGTACAAAATAGTCCATTTTATTAATAAAATATTCTGCGGCGCTTTCACCAAATATGCGCAAAAATGCATATCCCTACCAATTCGAAGGAGAGGTACGATTAAACAGGCCGAACTACGGGTTTTGATAGCAATACTCGTTCAGAAGAAAGTGACAGAGCTTATCTCGATAGCTTTTTATTATAATTACATGTATGTTGTGAATGAATTTTGATATTTTTAATTCAATTTTAATTGCAATTTCAAGCAACAATAGTAGACTTTAGGCAAAACTTATTAAAAATAAATAAAATAAAATTTCATGGAAATAGACAATTCAAATGATTAGAAATATGTATAAAGTAGTTTATTTAGGCAAGATAACAAATTGTGAATATTATTGAATTTTTTACTTACCTTACCCAATATCGTTACAGCCTATCAAGAGCTCAACCTCCTCCACAATGCCCCGCCACGTATCACAATCTATCTCAAACCTCTGTTGCCTATCCTTCGTAGGTCCTCCTCAACTTCTTTCAACCAGCGCTTTAAAAATTTGCCCAATAATCACTTGTTCATTGCACACCTTCTGCGCTGCTCGGTCTTCTGGCATTGGATGGAGACGCCTCGGCCGTGCATTACTACAGGCCATATGGCAGATCCATAAATTCTCATTTTGTGTTGGCCGACAGTAAGCGAGATTTTAGAAGCTTCTACATTCTCAAATATGCATTGTTTCCCGCTTTGATGCGCTTTTGTACTTCAAACTGCTTCTTAGTGATAACATAGCCAAAATACACTTAAAAGCAGGTATCCTTCCAAACGGGTGTTCCGTAATGGTAAGTGGTTGAAAGATTTCCTCTTGGGCTCATTTCAATCTTCCTTACAGTATTACAAATTACTTACAAATCCTTACAAATTACTTACCTGAGATTAAAAGGATGGATTAGATCATTAGAGCGCATCCACTTGCTTTAAGACTCCTGCGACATCAAACTCTCTCTACACTTTACCAGCTACCGGAACTCGACAGCTTGAGTGCGCTAGCGTCATTCTGATAAGCCCGAAAAACCTTTGCGGCACAACCAGGAGAGCTAAAGTGGGGTGCAGGTATGGTTTCTGTACAGTATCATAAGTCTACTTTTAGCCTATTCATAGACTAAAATTCATAGCATTTTTTGAGAATGGACCTGATTCTGAATATTTGATCAGTAGTTGTTTTGTCCCGCCTACAGCCTCATAGCTCTTTCTGAGAAACGTTTGAGTCGTTTGGTTAAAAGTTTAGTAACAATCTGAAAGGCAGTGCTGAGAAGGGATATACCCCGGTAGTTAGTGCAATGCAGCTTGGAGCCCTTTTTGTGCAAAGGACAGATGTAAGTAACATTCCAGTCATTTGGCTCCTATTCCCAGATTAGTGCGTGTAACTGCATGTGCATTTGTTTTACATCATATTTCAGAAGTTCCGCCGGAATCAAGTTGCCGCCAGGTGCCTTGTTATTCTTCATGTCCTTTAAAGCTTCCTTCACCATGCTGAGACTTGGCTCTATTACTGGTTTCCATTTTTGAAGGAAGCAGTAAGTGAATGCATATTGATCCGCATGGTCCATTCCGCCCATAGATTTCTTGTAGTTCAGTATCACGGCTGGTTTCTGTGTCACCATTTGGATGTCACCTCTTCTAGGTCAGAGGAAACAGTTGACGTCATAGTAAAAGGGGCACTGTTGACCATAATTATTATCTTTTGTTCTTCCAGACCAAAAGCATCGTACCTTATTTTTTCTTGCAAAAACTTTCCGATTGGGAAATTTAGGTTTTTTAGTGCTAATTGGTATTCCTTTCCGGTTTGTTTAAACAGTTCCGGTTAGTTTCGGCTAGTGGCAATCATGTACAGTATTTGTCCGTAAACAATGTAAATTCTCCTTTGGGAATCGTGTTAGCTTAAGGTCAGAGAATGCAAAACTGTAGGAAGTCTTTAATAATCTTTAAATTATTTATAAATTACTTACCTATTAAAGAATTTTCAGGTATCTTTTTGTTTTGGTTTATTTCAGGTCATAGATATGATATTTATTAAATTGTCCGTTGCATTTCGGATTTTGGAACGTTACCTTAATGTCGACTTTGTTTGTTTAAAACGATGTTTTGATTTTCATTATTTAATATGACATGAAGGAAAAGTATGGGTTGTATTTTTGTTACTTGGTTATGGGTTGTGTTTTTGCAAAACACACAAAATGTCCTGCTAGATTTTTGAAATTTTAAAATGTTAATTTATGGGACTATCATGTGGTTGCTAGTAGAAGTAATATGTGATTGTTATTATCAACTTAGTTAGTTCTCAACTCAGATTTTATCTGATTTGGTAAGTTTTAAATTTTTGTGCTTCTTGATTTTTGGCCATTTTAGGGCTTGTAATTTTGAAATTCATAGTCCGGCTTGGTAAAGCTATTATATTAAGCCTTGCTGATATGATGCTGATCTAAGCTAACGAAGGAGGAATTGCATTGGTCATTTCAACATTCTAAATGTAAATCCTGTCATCTAGGTATTGTTGTGATTTCGCTGGTAACCTGCGTCTCGCCCTGGTAATGCTGTGGAGTCTGGGTTGTTGACCACGTCTAGTTGATGTTTTGGATGGTGGTAGCATAAAACATTTTGCAAGGTCCGCAGCCAAGTCATTTGTAACATCTAGTGGAGTCGTGGACCAGCTGCTTCTCCTGTTCTAAGGTGAAGTCCAAAATTACTATCCCTCTGATAGAACTGGACATCGTTTTTATACATATTGGTCCTCTTCCACATGCCGATATGCATATTATTCGTCATGATTTATTTGTACACAATTAACATATTCTAGAATCTTCACTATGCTCCTCTTCTTGTAAAATACATTTAGACATTGGGTTCCACGTAAGTGTCTATACTTAATTACCTTTTATCGTAATTGAGGTCAATCAAAATAGATGTGCTTCTGGTACCTACACTAATAAACCCCACACAGCGTCCATTCATTTATTATGAATCAATTACCAGTTAAATCAATTTGGTCACTTACACATTGACATAGCGCGCTTAGCTTATTGTTATTTCACCACCCCTGACTTTTTTTAAGTGAAACCTCCAAAATATTCATTTCTTCCGATAATTTGAACCCTAAACACCTTGAAAACACTCTACTTCCCTCGGAACTTAATCTATTTCTATAGTGTAATTCTGAAACTAATTAATGCTTTTATAATGTATTCACGCTATATTTTACTTCATAAATAGGAGATTGAATGATTCTCTAAATCTTAGTTACTACTTCTTGGGCTTTCTACTAGCATACAACATGTTTACTGTTAACAACTCTTCACAAGGTCTATGCGTCCTGAATTTTTTTGTATCTTTTATAAGTATTCCATGTTCAATCTTTCTAATCTGAAACTTAACATGAACGTGGAATAATCTCCACTTTTCAATATATATTAACCCTCATCATAGATTTGACTTTTTCTAATTAGAACTCGCACCAAAATGCAGGTGTAAAATGTTGCGAATTAAACATGTGTTAGATTTATTTCAAATTTAAAACAAACCATGCTTTAAGCTTCATTTATGCTAGTAAGGAAATTCTCTATGATAAGAGAAAATGGTATTGTTTGTGATATATTTATTAATAAATTTGTTGTTCAGGCACTGAATAAAAATTTGATATTAATTGAATACAAATTACGTCTCTATACCGCGCTTTTAAAGTTCTAACTAACTTATTTATTTGATATATAGCAGGGGTGGCCAAGATCCTTGATAGTCCGAGCCATTTTTCAAAATTTGAAATTTTTCGCGAGCCCCAATTAAATACGTATTTGAAAGGTATGCAGAAAAGGTATTAAAAAAAATATACAGAAATTATATTTATTGAAAACATATAAATAAAAGTACAAAATATGCGTATTGAATTTAAATATTAAAAATTAAACACATTTATTTTACTTCTCTTGATAATTCTTTAAAATTTGGTGAATAAT
>WYDF02312803.1:0-14872 GCA_009867245.2 Adranes taylori
GGAAGTGCGTGCGTACGTACGTGTATGTTCAAGAATTTCTTCATCCCTATGGGGCCGGATCTGGATGAAATTTGGTAGACAGGTGTAGACTATGAATCGGCAGAATGGTGTTTTCCATTTTATTTAAATCTAATATGGCGGACAGGACCCATTTTTTTGTCCAGAAATTTCGTATTCAAACTAGGAGGCTGAAATTTTGCACACATCTGTATAGTACTTTGTATTATGCGTCGAATAAAGAAAGTCTCATGTTCCCAAATTGTATAGGAAGCAGTGCTGCCACGTTTGAAGTTTAACAAACTTTTCTCGAAAACAGCTATTGTACTACATTAAATATCTCCGTTCCTATCAAAGTTGACAAAATAAACCTTGGGGAATAAATGTAATACCCAGGGATCTCAATTTTACGCAAAACGGACACGGTGATAAGTGACCCAAAAACTGTCCGCGCTGTATGCAAATATGGAGACCAGGAAGCTATTGGGTTGGCGAATTCGTGCATAGACGAATTCACAAGATTCAGACCAGACTGCTGGTCTGAATCTTGAAATTAGCCGAAAAGAGACATTTAGAAATTAGCCGAAAAGAGAGTTAAGAGGGTTTGTAGGTCATGAGTTGTACTAGGAGAAAGTGAATCGAGACCGGCCGTAAGCCGCGGCGAAGCGGACAGGGAAGCAGTCCGCGGCGGCTAGTTGAATTTAACAGACGAGTTATAAGGTGACAGTCAAAATTAAACGGTTCAACTGATGCATAAGGTTCAACTTGTGCAAGATATAACAAAACGTACGACTTCCAGTATATGAAAGATGGAGATTACGTTCACAATATTTTTCTGTAAAAACTGCTAAACACCATTTTTGAGTTCGCCGACTTCGTAAATTCTTTAAACATTTCTCATCTAGCGAATCTCCTACACCTTTGTCTCCATTATAATAAGCAATTATTTCCGGTTGCCCAGTAGTAATATCAATAGCAATCCTATCATGCATGGAGGATAATGATAATGTAGCCTTCCTATTTTCCCTACATTGGAAATCAAAGTATATTATTCTTGAAATCTATAACATTATGAGCCGTAATATTCCTATTGCGATTGAAAATTTGTTTAGTTAGTTGAATCACAGCTTGCGTATGTTTCATTAATTCTTTCTTCTTCGGCATTAAGTCCAATACCATGTGTATCATTTCCATAATAGATAGAAGTAATATATATTTGAAATCTATATTTTGTATTTATACCCCATATTTTAGCGGTTTATTTGGCATTTACATCTTGAAGCTACATTTTCCTCTGAAACTAACTAATTCATTTACTGTGGCAGATTGGCCACGTCCATGAACAGCTTGGAACAGGATGGCAGTTTTCAATTAACCTAACAAATACGAAATAAAATGCAGCAACTGGATTTTCCTTCTTTCTCTCGTCTCTATATTCAACATTATCAAACCGCAAAGCAGACAACAAAATTGCAAATATTTTAATGCCCATGATATATCTGAATAGTTCTACCGGCCACATCGTAGCAAAAATGATTTCTACAACAGTTTTACTGCATTCGGCATATGTTATGCGCATTTGCTCAAATTTCTTACTTCATAGTAGGTACTTTTACGATAATGTTGTATTTTCTTGTCCGTGATGATGGGCGCACTTCTAAAGAGGCCCATCTGTACCGTAAAAATAAGACATTCATATCACATGCAGAGGAATCATCATCACCTACCTCGCACTCATCTCAGCTTGCAGCAGATAATTCTGAATTTGTTTAATGTTCCGTTGAGATATAAACATTTTATAGAATGTCGTCTATATCGCTCATATCACTGTCATCCTCGTTAAAACATTGTAGAAAAGTTGTTAATAATCTGAATCCTCGAATCGCACTCGCTTCAAAAGACCGACCACATATCTTTAAAAACTATGCGCACAAAATTATATAACAAAAACAGAGATTTTCGTCTGACCGCCTAGGTTAAACGCTTGATTGTTGTAATATACTTATTTATAGTCGGCCTATTTCTGCCGTGTAGGGTTATCACCGACTCAGTGTCTTAACATCGAGCCTCTGCCATCGACTCTGATAGATAGGGTATCAGATAGTTTCGTCTTTATCAACCTTTATTGATTAACTTGTAAAGAGATCTTTATAGTGCGTGTCAACGCGCACACACAGGACCAAAGTTTTACATCTACCCCTATAGATGTGCATGATCTATTACTTACCTTCCTCCTATAATTACCGACCTCGCTTCGTGTGTTGCCTAGATTCGATCAACAACGCAAACCATTGTTTACACTGGGGATCGAATCCGGGACTCTGCGATGGAAGTCATGCAGCTTATCCACATCGCTACGCCGTCGGCTAAACGCTTGTCTTGCAATAAGTATCTAATCAAACTACGCATCCGCATTGAATGGCGTCATATGCAATTATTGCTATTAATGAGCAAAAAAAATGCAATTGTTAAGTTGCAGTCGTCTGAGAGACGACACCTCTCCGGTTGTTAAGGGAAAGGGACAACTATGTTTTAAAGAGAGAGTAAAAAAAGTTAAATCTGAAGAGATAAAATGACTGTGAGTCTGCTTTAAAATATTCTATATGAAAATATTCTACATGTGTTTAAAGACAGCCAAATAGTAGCTGATATAATAGTTCTGTAGCAGATGCATTGTACATCAAACAAATTGGTCTTAACACCGTCTGGTAGTAATATTTGTATGCTTAGAATGAGAATATATTTTCTGATATTGAAATGTTTGAAAAAGACGTCAGTTATGTTCGTGAAGATTATAACTAGATTTTTTTATGGATAATTTTTCAGATGTAAAGCACGAAAGAAAATTTTAATAAGAAAATAATTGTATATTTTATGTGTTTCTTGAAATGTTAAAAATATATATATTTTTGAGTCATATTGCAGCAAAATAATAACTTTGCAGAGATTTGAAAACAGTTTTTCGTACGGAAAACTTGTTAATTGATTTCGATGATTCCAAGTATTTTAATTAATGTAAAATGTATTTTGGAGTTTTTTATCTACGTGAATCCATAACAAGAAAAGGAATTACGGTGCCTGGAAAAAACAGAGTTGAGCCCATTTTAGAACGAAAAGCAAAATCATCGGAATAACGTAGGTAATAGATATAATATTTGGCCATGTCATAAATCATGTAGCATTTAACATCTGTGGCATTTACACTTACGCTTTACATTGCAGGGTTTCTGCAATATTAAAATCAAGGAAGAATTTAATTAAAAATATAAATTCAAATATTTTGATTACAGTGTAGTGGTGTTTAGCTATTGCCACTTTTTCAATTTAAATAGTAATTTGTTTCTTTTTAACTTTGAAGAAATCCCCTAGGTTCAACTCGGCTTCTTCTCTAATCAACCCTGCGTTAAACAACGTGTTATAAGCTAAAATTGCATTTTGTCAACATGTATCTAAACATTTTAATCACCTGAAGGCGTTCTTAAAACTTCTCCATGCCTTCTTATTGACGGATAGTATACGAATGGATCCTTTGAACAATCTACTCGGAATTCCAAATCACAAACTCCGATGACCTATAAAAAAATTTATGAAACTTAAACATCACAATAAAATACAATAATGGAATAACAAAAATAATAATATATGCTGTTAAACAAATACATATATTGTAAATATAAACATTAAGAAATTGAATAAATGTATTACAATATGTGATCGTTGGTGTACCTTGAAAGGAAGGTTCATTTGAACTACCAACACAGGTACAGTAAGTTGTGGAAGTTATATTATGATTTTATTTATACAAATTTTCTTAAATCTGTTTTAAACATTTTAAATTGTACTAAGAAAGCTAATGTAAAAACCGAAGATAAATATTAATGCTATGGACAGAACCTCAAATTTAAGCCATATCTACTTAAATGAATATTTTATAATGCTATAGAAAGAATATAGTTTTGTGAAGTATGTGTATAAATAAAAATTTCTCAGAAAATGTTTTAATACATTGATTGCCATGTCATTCATATATCAATGACAGTATGATTTCCGTTTGTGACGTGTCATTCATATTTGAAGGACAGACAACAATATGTGTTAGGCCATGTCATTTATTCATAAATGACGCTACAATGTCTTGAGAAAAAATGTAAAACCAAGCATTTTAGAGAATAATAATGAAATTAACGTTTATTCTCTGATTAAGTGTAATAATAAATGTATACAAACTAGTGCTTCTTATGAAAACATTCTAAACAAATCTATAGTTATCCGGGACATTTTTCATAGTAACTATATACCATTTTAGCCGTTTTCTCGTTTTCTCATGGCTAGCCCATGATTGTAGACTTAAGTAGAAACTACTGCATTTTCTTCTAAGTTTCCTTGCGTTCCCCCCATCGCTACCAGTCAAGTGATGATAGCTATTTGCAGACACTTTCTGCTTTTCAAGAGCTCATCGCTCTCGTTGATTCAACAACTTTGCAACCAAATCTTCACGAAAATTTCGTATTTGAACCTTCTCATGGGTAACGTGTTTGTATAGCACCCAGGCATTAACAACTGTTGTTCCTAATAAAAGTTCAATGCTCAGTTTCCGATACCACTTGACACCTTTCCTTATGATTGTAGCATAAGAAGTCTATACCAGCCTTTCCTTTGTTGTATGACAGGATACCCAGTGGCTTTTCTGTAGTCTTTTTAGATTTACGATTTCTAGTAGCTACTGCTGACTCTTCTTCGCGACTTGTACATGGTTGCTGTGTATCAATGTTCTTATCACTATTTGCAGTATATTGACCTTGTTTATTTTGCAGGGGTACCATAACAGGAGCATGTTTTGTGGACAATAATCGAACATCCTTCTTGTGTCTTTCCATTTTAGAATGATGATAACATTCGTATCCTCTCGTGATATCAGCTCTCACTTTTTAAGTTTTGCTACAAGGACTTCTTTAGGAATATCCTTTTTGTTTGTCCTGACGGTTCAGAGAAGTTGGGTCTCTTTATCAAGTAAAGATTTGGCTAACTCGTAGCTAGTATAAACATTGTCCACGTATAAGGTCCTGAATATTTTAAATGCGCAAGTGTAAACGTCACAGTTTGAACAGTTTTATACAAGCAGCGAACGATAGAACTACTCTTCTATTAGGTGGCAATGCTTCAGGAACGTATAAGCTTAAACCTATGCTTATTTATAACTAAGAAAATACCAGGGCTTTAAAGCATATTTGAAAAATTGACTGCCAGTGTATTGGAGATCGAATCCTAAAGCATGGTTTACTGCACATGTTTTTGAGGAATGGTTTAACAATTGCTTTACAACTGAAGTTAAGGAGTATTGGAGAAACACAAAAATACCTTTTAAAATTGTATTAATCCTGGATAATGCTCCCAGCCATCCCCAAAATTTAGACAATGATAATATTCGAGTAGAATTCCTTCCTCCAAAATTTAGACAATCATACATTTAGACTAAACACCACAATTCTTTAGCCTATGGATCAGTGTGTAATTGCGTCATTTAAACGGATTTATTTAAAAAGAACGTTTAGTAAAATAATTGCAGCAATTGAAGGTTCTGGTAAGGAAGTTTTAAAAAAGTCTGGACGGAATATAATATTTTAGATTGCTTCAAACAATTCGAGACACTTGGAATGATACTCCAGTTTCTACAATGAAATGGGCCTGCAATAAATTATTCCCACAGCTGGCGGAGGATTGTGAAGATTTAGGAGATACTAGTGTAGGAGTTATTCATAATATTGTAGATATGGTCCTGCAGGCATCTTCACTGATGAGCCTCTCATCAATGAAGATCTTTTGGAGTTAAATGAACACAGAGAATCTGAAGATTTAATACAAAATGTGGTAGAAATCACCAAACAATCTGCAGCACTAAGTTCCAAAATTCTATCAGATGCTTTTCGATGTTTTCAAAAGGGAATGGTTCTTTTTGAAAAACATGATGCAGATTTTGAAAGAAGTTCAAAGTGACATGTAGGCAATTCTTGTTATTCAGAATTGTACAGGGAAAAGAAAAAGCTTACTGTACAAAGCTCATTGAAGTAATTTTTTACTGAAAAGGCCACATCATCCAGCACCAAATCAGAAGAAAATCGGAAATTAGTATCCACTTCAACAACTAATAAGACTTTTTCAATGAGTCCATCAACATCTCCAGATTCTCCATCAAACAAGTTTTTAGCTGTTGATCACACTTCTACTTAGGACGTATAAGATGATACGCCTTTGTCTTCCTCGTTGTCCAGCAAATAATGTTTGTTTTTGTAACATTGTTGATGTTGATTGTATACATATTGAATACATTGTTGATTGAATACGTATATGTGATACATACAAGTTTGTGAATTCATTTTTGTGTAATACGTAAAATAAAAGTGTGAAATTACATTCTTGTTTTTGATTTATATATTTTTAGTATGTATTTATAGGTAATTAATACCTAAAGTTATTAAAATAAACATACGCATAATATTTATTTAGTTGGTTTTTAACGTTTTATTCATATATAAAAACAGTTCATGTGCAGTGGTTCCGGACCATGAGCGGTATATTACTGTATATATACTTTATTTTTGTTATATTTGTCGGTTGGTCGTAATCATGTCTTATTCTCATAGAGATATATAATATGTAGTATGTTATTTTGTGTGTAGGGGAGCTTACTATTAGAGGTCCGCATTATCCGTTTAGGGCGCGCCCGAGCCAATCCTAAAATTTTTCATTTCTGATTAAAAAGGTCTTAGGGCCCTTGAGCCTTAAAACGCCCGGCCCGCCCAGCCTAAACAGCCCGAGCCCACCAGCTCGCCGCAAACCCTTAAGGCGCCCTAGTTGTTTTTAGAGCCCGGGTTGGCGGTTTTTGTGCACCTCTATTTATATAGTGCTATATGTATGTTGTTTGTTATTAGTGTGTTCAGTGATAGTAAATTGGTTTTCCCATATAATGTAGTATAAAATATAGTTGTAAATCTTTAGGTTTCTGATTCTCTTCGATTGTTTATACTATCATTACATATTTAAAATTGTTATTTGTAAGTTCCTTTCTAATGCGCTATTGTCGGTTTGTCGAAGTCAAATTTGTGTTTCAATTGGTGGACGTATTTGTCAGGAGATGTATTGTTATTTCTATTTTTGTGCTTCGGTGATTAGTTGAACCTTGTTGTGCTCCTTAAATCTTGTTTTGTGATTTGGTTTATTTACCTAATGTCTTAACCTTGCTAGTCTTCGCATAATATTTTATAACGCAGCAGGTATTTTATATCAACGGATTATATTTTGTTCCCAAAATAATTCGAAAGAGAACTTTAAATTTTTATATTTCTTTGATTAGATTTATATTAATTGATTAGTTTAACATTTATTACATATTTTAACAATTTTCAGAAAGACTTTCGTGCATCTTGCGTCTCTTGAATGAATCTGCTAATTTCCATATGGAGTATTACATTTGTTATCAGAACTATTGTTTTGACTAAATAAATTACTGTAGGCCTTCTCAGGTAAATTGTTGGGTTCATTACCACGACAAAGAATAAAATTACATATACTTAAGCTCTTGGCTTGAGTATTATAATTTTTACGTTACGTTTAAGAAACAATCCTGACAAAACTTTTATTTATAAATAATAAAATGAAAGTAGAAAGGGAACTACGCAAATACTTACATCATTGAATAAATACCCAACAGGACATTGATAACGAGCAACCACTGTGTTTCTCAAACACGTGTAATACAGGCTACAATTAGTTCTATCTCTGAAAGTACCATCAGGTAAAGGACAATCTCCTGATGATGTATTTTGGAGTGGTGCTACAATAAAAATAAGAAATCTTTAATAGGAGAATAATCAATTTAAAAGAATATAGAAACGTTTATTATTTTTCAGAAAATAGAAATATTGCCACTTACACAAAAAAATTAAGTGTTAAATTAAATATTATCTAGATCAGGGGTGGACCATCCCGCGACGCGATCTATTATGATCGTGAGGAATCGTGTGTCGCGCGAGTGCGCGACACACGATTCCCCGCGCGACACGCGATTCCCATCGCCCCAATTGGGTCAAACGTGTTTAATTTCTATTTTTATGTTAATTATATTTTATTAAATTAAAAAATATATATATTTTCATTTAAACCCCTAATAAGGTTTAATAAGTTTAGATATCTCCTGACAATTTGGTGCAGGCACTGGGTACCAAACCTAGAACCTTTCGAAATAAAAAACTGACAGTAGAGTAACGTTACTTTAAGAACATGAATGATGGAATGTTATGTATCAATATTTAAACTAAACGATGTGCTTACATGTTTCTACTTCGTTAGTAACAACAGCAGCGGTATTATCGAATCCATCACAGCGAGTATTATGCGGATAATCACAATATCTTTTCTCAGCATTAAACAATAATCCAGGCGGACATTCTTGTTCAATAATCACATTATCCCAACAATTTACGTACCGATGGCATGCCGTTCCAGAGAATTGACCACGTGGTTCAAGACACCTCTTACGCAGAACATCGCTAACTGTAAAATAATAAGTAATGGCTTAAAACCTAGTTTTGTATAAAATAAGGGTTATTTATAATGTTACTAACCTATAATAGGTGGATGAGTAATGAATGGTGGATGTGTAACTAGTTCATCAGGTCCAGCAATTACAGGAGTTACAGGGTGGTATGTTGCGTTCAGTGGAGGTTGCTGTGTAATTGGTAGGACCACAGGGGGTACGTAACTGCCATCTGCAGGCCATCCGCTTGAAGTTATCTGAATAACATAATACAATACTATAACATAATTTTTTTGTTAAAACATTTGTTTTAAATTCCTTTATCTGATGTCTCCTTTCATATCATTCTCATATATTATCAATTTTGTGTGCGTAAGTTGTAGCATGTGTGGTGCATTAATTGATATTACATAAACTATAATAGATTAAACAATTATATTTCAACGATTCCCGTTTAGATATCAACCGCATTTGACTGAAAGTGTCTCGAGTAGACACCCGAAGAGATATTTTAGTTTGTAGAGACTATCTATTTCTTGGCTTTCAGTAAGATCAAACCCATTCTTCCTTTGTAGTAATTCTGTCTGAATTACTGGTGTACAAAGGCCGCCTTTTAAGTTTTTATAAACGACCACTAGATGGCGCCGTTGAGATAGAGCATTACTATATTCGTAACATTTTGTATTTGCTATTAATAAAACACTAACAGCTCAGAAATCGACTGACTAGTTTGTTCAGAATGTGGAGGTTTTAGTGAAGGTTTTCGTTGCATAACTTTTTAAAAACTTTACTTAAGCCTTGAATGCCTAGCATCGCTTCGTTCAATTTTGGCAATAAAGCACCATCAGAAAAGTGTATTTATAACTGGTTTGCAGAATTACGAAGTGGTCCTGCTTTTGTCAGTGATGAAATTCGTACAGGTCAACCAGAATCGGTGGCTATTACAAAAAGCATTGATGAGGTGTGCAACTTGTTTGAAATATGTATCATTCCGGTAGATCAAATATTGCAGTACATTTGATTTTTTAAATATTAGGTGTGCAAAGATCTGTTCTTGATGAATTCCATATAATTTAACTGGAGCTCAAAAATAGGCTTGCCTTAATTTCTCAATAGGCGTCAAAACCTGCTTAAAAAATTTGGCCGATAAACTGCAGAAACTGTATACAACATCGTTACATCTAACAAATCTTGGATAAACTCATGCGAGCCGGAACCTAAGCAGGAATCACCTGATTGTGTGATCCAAAATTATAGAATCTACCAAACGTTGTTTATTCTCGAAGCACTTCCAAGTAAGTGAATGCTTCTAGATATATCATAACCATTCCTTCAGAGGATTAAGAAACAATTAATGCTGAATGATATACAATAATTTAGTTGGCGGAAGTTATCGATAAAATCAGGAAATCCTATTGAAAACTTCTTATCATCCTAGAAAATAACGACGCCAGCCCACAATATCAACGATTATTTGGAGAACAATATCAAATTTATGCTTTATTCCCATGGTCATCTGATTTATCGCCTAATGATTTCTTTGTGTTCTGGATTAGCAAACAAAATATGCGTGGAAAAATATGCGTGGATTACCTCAAGAAAGTGTTGAGTGCTTACTTATTGAAAATGTTAGCTTGTTAGCTGTTGAAGATTTTAGTGTTTACTTTAGAATTTTGTCACACTTTATCATTTTTTGTTAGTAATCTGCTTCTATTTTCGGTATTATATTATTGACCCTATCCTTGCGCTAACATTGTCGGGATGATTTTTATTTAAAACCTGGATTTTTAATTACTTTGATATCGGATAATCATATCCTATTAATTGAATTAATTAATGAATACAATGAGTAATACTCTAACGTAATATAAATTGACTAATCAAATTTAATCGAATTCTTGAAAATATAATTTATGAAATCAACAAAATAAATGTGATATCGATTAATTGACAAATAATTTAAATATTAATTGGGAAATAAAAATTTTATGCGCTTAAAATAAAATCTCATATGCCGACATAAGTCGCGACAGAAAAGAGAAAGCGTGGCGCCTTATATGATCTTTTGCCAACAGCTGTATGCAGCATGTCGGAAGCCTTTATTTTAAAGATATGTGTGTGTGCATTCACACAGACAGAGAATATTTCCGCATCTGGATATTCCTTTTTGCGAAAGTGTTTATTCTTATTATATCTAACTGAAAAATTTTAACGTTTACTTTCATCCACCATATTTTTAAGAAGTTATTAAGCTCCTTACCCTTTTGTGCTTTCAACCGATCTTTGATTTATTAGTTCTATGAACTTTAGTAGAAGGCGTTTGATCCTATGGTCCCCAAAATTTTGCGTACCACCACTTATGCTTTCATCAACAAGATATTGCATTCTTGATCCTTAGAAATCTCAACGGATCAAAGAAATTTTCTATTGGTCATCGTTCTTCCTAAAAAATTTGTAGCAGAAATGTCCTTCAAGTCGCGCCTAGCGTGCCTTCGATCTAGGAAAGTTTCCACCGGTGAGCCGACCACCTAAAGTTATTTCTTCTCAGGTAATTTCATATAAAAGGACCCACCCAAACCATAATTAATTAGACACCTTTTTGGTCTTATACTAGCTGTCTTCGAGTGAACAAATTCGCGCGTATCAACTAGAATAATCTTCCATTAAATAATCAAACCTATTCTTGAAGAGCGAACTAATTCGCACTCTTGAATCTGATTTTGTTCTAACTAAGGGCTAGCGACACATAGCTTATTTTATTTAAATTTAAATTAAGTTCAACTACAATAGAAAAATGTCATAATTTGAAATCAGGTGTATACAAATTACTATTTTCAATTTTGGCTGAATCTTTCGATCTATCATCATCATCTAATGTTTATTCTATCTCACTCATAACCGTCTTTCATACCCCTTTGTTGTATCGATGAAAAAACGAGGAGGACAACAGCAGAAGAAGAGGGATGCCAAACGGTTGGTTCATCAGCTCAATAGAGATGACCGAGACAAAACACCAGAGAGGCCAATCAAGCTACATTGCCCGCGTAAACCACGCATGCTGGTAGATGTGCCAACACTTTCCGCACCTCCGAGCCAACAACGAGAAGAATCTCCATCATCTTCCGTTTCACCGCTACCACCTACAGCTATAGGCGATGTGCCTCTGCCTCCTACTTCAGGTAAGTGATTGCTCTACAAAGTAACCGACGCTTGTTCCGCTATTACTTCGGTGACAGCGGGTAAATTCTACCTACGCAGCAAATACATTTTTTTAATCACTAATTTCATCGTACCTTTACAATATATTTCACACCATTTTCGTGTCTTAGCCGTAATAACCAGCTGAAACAACCTGTAACAACTTCGCTCAATCATTTAATTCTACCGACGTCCTGGAGAATGAAGTTATCTTTTGTTTCCTACTTTACTTGTTACTTTTGCTAATGGAATATGATAATGAAAATGATCCTTTCCAATTGTAAATAGAAGCTATACATTGTAAGTCAATAAAACATCGCGAGTCGAATCATACATAAGAAGTTATAAATATTAGAGAGCAATAAACAAATTACAAACGATTAGAATAAGAAAAACAGTATAGTGATCAAAAAGCATAACCTCGATCCTGCTTTAAATTGTATAACAACTTGGTTGTTTAAAATAATAGTGCACAATTTGATACTTCCAAATGTGAAATATTATGTCAAGAACAAGTTAGGTACTAGTTTATAAAATTGATATAATTATTTAAAAAATTAAATTTTTTACTTGTTCTTGTGTTGGTGCGCCAGTAGATTGCACAGGTTGTTGAGCTACTACGGGTGGTAGATAGCTTCCATCCGTAGGCCATCCTTCTGGTGTTAACGGTGGCCGGTTTGATGAGATTACACCTCCAGCAGGTGATTGTATCGGAGAAGTAATCCAAGTGCCATCTGTGGGCCAACCGGTTGGTGTTAATTGAGACTGAGTTGGAGGCAGAACTATACCTCCAGTTGGCTGTTGTTGTACGGGGGGTGGAATCCAACTACCATCTGCAGGCCAACCTGCTGGCGTTAACTGTGGTTTAGTCGGAATGGGCGCGCCTAAGGTAGGTTGTTGTTGAGCTGCAGGTGGAATCCAACTACCGTCAGTAGGCCAACCTGATGTACCAATTGCGGCTGTTGGTGGCCTGTAACTGCCATCAGGTGGCCAACTTCCAGGAATTTGCTAAAACAAACAACTTTTTAATTAAGCAATTCCGTATTAATAAATATGGTCTAATAGAATACTAAATAATGAATTTTAGTCATGTTATTTGCATAATTTGTCAATAAATCTTACTACTTTCGACTTTGGAATATAATTCTTAACATACTTGAGGTTGTAAAACATCACTGGGTTGTTGCGGCAAACTAGAGATACCATCAGATGGCCAACTACCGCTTGGGGTAGTAGGTACTTGCGAAGGAAACTGTTGTTGTTGCGGGGGCAACACAGGCCCATAATTATCACTGGCTGACCAACTGGGAGGTAATGCTGAAATACGTAAAACCGTCTGTTACAGTGCATCAATGAGAAAAAAGGAGTAGAAGTTTTGCTCCCAATGGAAGCAAATATTGTAAAAATGATTGCCAAATTGTAAGTGTTAATAAAAACTATGCACTTAGTAAGTTGTATGACAATATAATTTATTTATAAACTTCTCAAAATAACTTAACTAGCATTAAGTGTGTCACTGTGTCACAGTGTGTGAGTGTTTTCCCTATTTTTTTATATTCTATTGGAGCATCGATTTATAAGGAAAAACTTTAATCTAACTTAGTGTTGTGTTTCGCGTTGTAAATAATTTTCATACACACACCATAATTTGATGTGGTATATACGAAATACATGCATTAATTTGATTTGTGAGAAAATGGAAACAATCATTGAAAGCATTTACTGGCACAAGAAAAATCTAAAGTAATTGCGGCTGAATTCAATGTAATTATTATAAACAACTATTTTCATAACTTTCTAATTGACAAGTGCGTAGCTATAAAATTTTAATGGGAGGGGTTTGCTACACTTGTTATGTAAACAAAGATTTAATGTTTCTAAAGAATGAGTTTTAAACTTGTTCTGTTTGATGTAAAACGTTGAATTAGATCCTCAGGATCAACAATTATGTGAGTTAATTATTTCGAGAACTGCATATAGAGGTTTAGGAAGTTCAAATTGGCTTAAAAATAGAAGATAAGGGTAGATGCGCCTTTCTCACATAGGTGATAGCCTTTATCAGAACTCTTTGCTTTTACAACGCAGCCGTGCATTAGTTTTTGAGACCAACGCTCTGCAAATTGCACCACTTTCGGTACGCCAAGCCAACTTGAAAATCTTTATTTGAATTTTACATATGTATAATTGTATGCCTATACTCTTTAAAGAGATCTTATGAAACTAAATGTAGTTGTACTATTTAATAACCAACGAAGACACAATCTAATAGGGGAAGAGGCAATCAAATTGCGCATCTACCCATACTTTCCATTTTTAAGCCAATTTGAACATCCTAAATGTCAATATGTAGTTTTCTAAATAATTTACTCACTTAACAAATACTTCTTAAAAATGATACCATCTATATATTCTTAATTAAATCTGCATGTTTAGCGTGTATTATAATACTAAAGATGATGTAGGTGTGGTAATTGCAAAAATAGGCGAATTTTAATTGTCCTTTATTGCATAATTCCTAATAGCTTGGATAATCTAATTTTTCTCATCTGAGTGATAACACATTAAGAAGATGTATCCCACATTCGCCATATATAGTACCCTATGTGAATGGATCTTATCCTTTTTAAAGTGCAACATGTATTTAGAGAATGGCTTTATAAAAAGATATCTGGATTGTTCTCACTTAGATCAAAACTTCTGTAGATTATTTCTTACATAGTAGTAAGAAATAGTAATGTAATTATAATAATACAATTCACTTAGTCATTTACTTAATTCGTCTATTGGCGTAAAGAAGCAATTGTTTAATTTTATCAGTCTTTCTAAGAGCCTCGATAATGCCAGATGAGACTTTGGCGAAATGTCGGCAAAACAAAATGCTCAATACGCGGGACACAACCCGGAATAATAACAACAATATTATTATTCCGGGTTGTATCCCGCATATTGGGCATTTTGTTTTGCCGACGTTTCGCCAAAGTCTCATCTGGCATTATCGAGGCTCTTAGAAAGACTGATAGTCTTTCTAAAAGCCTGATAGTCTTATATATATTGTTATTAATGAATGTATATATATATATATATATATATATGTATTGTTGTTATTATTCCGGGTTGTGCCCCGCGTATTGGGCATTTTGTTTT
>WYDF02312814.1:0-14871 GCA_009867245.2 Adranes taylori
ATAATGTGCGTATCTGACTTGGAGATGCAGAGATAATTGCTTCAACGATTGTCGTATCCCAATGGGTATCGTTTTCTAGTAAATTGAGTTCTTCACATACAGCACGATATGTTGGGAATATTGTACCATTAACAGTCCGTAGTGACTCAAATGACGTTGGCCCACGCAGATTTACCAGCGGGAACGGGAACGGGATAAAGTCCCACGGGAACGGGATAAAAAGTCCTATGTCCGTCTCCTGGTTCTAAGCTACCTCCCCACCAATTTTCAGCGAAATCGGTTCAGCCGTTCTTGAGTTATAAATAGTGTAACTAACACGACTTTCTTTTATATATATATATAGATATAATAATAACTTTTATTAGCATAATCCTTTTACATCATAACATTTCAAACTTTACCATGTTACAATCAACATAATTAATATAGAAATAATAAAAGTTCTTTGCAAATTATATAAAAAAAATTAAGAATAATATGCAATAAAAATTATAATGCAAAAACTATTTTAGCTGTATCATCCCTTTGTTTTCTTCCCATAACCTCCCATATAAATTTCTTTATTATTTCCTCACCCGAATCTTCTGTCTATAACTAATTTACACAATCCTCGCATCCATGTTATGTTCTTCTCCCTGCCATTCAATCCCTTCTCCTTTATTTCTGCAATGTGTCCACGTAACCTTTCTTCCTTTATTTCTCTTTTCCCTTTCCTTTTTTCCTCCTTCTTACATTTTTTCCTATCCCTATATCTACTCACACCCTTTTTTCCTAACAAAACACTTTTTCACACATCCTCACCCCCACCTTATCCCATCTTATTTATTTATTTATCATCTCTTTGCCCACTCCTTATATGATTCCATTCAAATTCATTTCACATTGCATCGCTCCACCTTCAACTACATAAACTTCTCATCAGCATTCATCACATTTACATCGTCAATTTATTAATCTCACACATTATTCTCTCCATTACTTCTGTGTCCCTTTTACTCAATGCTCTATGTGGACCCTCCAATTACCCACTATGATCCTTTGTTCAATTGTCCACAAATATGCTATATGTGTACACCTCTTTGCGTAAAGACTAAATTGTTAGAAAACTTAAATGACGGATTTCTCTTAGGTGCATAAAAGATATAAAATGTTTTTTTTCCACAGCTTTCTTGTACACTTTCCCTTCCTTGTACACTTGTTTCCAAAATCCCATATAAGCACACGTTTACATATGACTGATTAAGCATATATACATATGTATGTAAATAATGGTAATAAATCTCAGATAAAATATCATTTGGAGTTAGTGATTCTAAACCACCATCAGTTTTATTAGTAAACTCATTAATTTCAATGTTTTCACAGTAAATTATCACTCATTTTCTTTTTAATATTACGAATGGTATTTTGATATGAAAATGAGTTCATAAATGGGCTATAATGTCTTCAAGAATGTTTACCCAAAAGTTTCACAGAACCAATTTTCATACCAAGATACCATTCGTAATATTAAAAAGAAAATTAGTGATAATAATTTAATTATCAATAATAGGCCAACAAAGGAAATTGTGTCGTGATAATGAGGGAGGATTATGACACAAAAGTACGTGATTTTATTCAAACTAATGGTTTTCTGGAGTATTCTCCTTCTGATGTCAATAGATTTAGTCGAGAATTTAAAGAAGTTATCAATCAATATAAATCACTTAACTTTTACAATGTCTACGGTACTATGCTTCCAAAACTTTTTGGATTAGGAAAGATCCACAAATGGGTAAATTTCCCTATTCGTCCTGTTGTCTCTTATAATAACTCGTATGTCTACAAATCCTCTAAATTTGTCGACACTAAACTCAAATAGTTTTTGTCCAGTGACATCAAATACTCTATCAAAAATTCTGCTCAGTTAGTCACCAAATTACGTAATCTACATCTCCCTAAAAAATATATCATGTGATTTTTTGATGTGAAGAATTTGTTCAGAAATGTACGAGTAGATGAGTGCATTGAAATTGTAGAACAAAAGTTGACCTTTTCCGATATCGACTCTAATGTCCAACCTTGTCTATTGGATTGATTAAAAAATTTTAAAAATTGTTCTGCGAGCTCAGTCTACACCTGTCTACCAACATTTCATCAAGATCGGTCCCAAAGGGAAGGAGAAATTCTTGAACATACAAACGTACATACATACGCATAGCAGTGAAAAATCGACCCTTTTAATTTTTTGAGCAAGAAAAATTTTTTTTACAAAAAACTTTTTATATGAAGAATTATTCCCTATGACCCCCTCTTTGAATTTCGTATTAACTGATTGCAGTAGTTCCAATACAAGAGACGTACTAAGGTGAAATAGAACAAATTGTCAAAACATTACATACTTATATGGTATATGAAAGATAAAAATGCTATGGGTAAGATTGCAAAACTGCCAGACTCTGGTAAAGAAGGTCTCATATATTGGAAGAAATGGTCCATCCATTCTCTCATCTGCTTTTTTAAGGACATCTGTGATTATAAATTTATAATGTTGGCTTGTATTTTAGAAATTATTAACTATTTACTAATTCAACTAATTTACTACTTTGGAAGTTACTAATTACCAGCCCATTGGAAAAAGTAGAGCACTTTTACCAGACCATTGGAAAAAGTAGAGCACTTTTTCCAATGGGCTGTTATTGTAAGTTATTGGAAAAAGTAGAGCCCTTTTTCCAATAACTTACAATGCGTCAATATTGAGATGCTGAAAGTGCTTCAAACGATGCTTCAAACTTGCTGAAAGTGACAAGTTTCTCGAACACTTTTACAAGATGAAAAGCTTAACCTGATTATTTTCAGCGCCTTTGTATCGGAATGACAATAGTAATTTTCATGCTACGCACTTCGGCTTTCGTTTGGTTTACACTGAACAGTTTTGTTCCTTGAACACAATGCCGGTCAGATTGTTTAATAAAAGGGAGGAAACAAATGTTCTACTGGTAGCAAATGTAATCAATAGTATTGGAAAGAGGTGGAAGGGGTCGCCATGACAGTCAGTCGTCGAGCAAAACAGTCCAATAAAAGAGCAGTCTGTTGGAACTTTTACACATTGGGAGACCTAAATAAATAAGGACTTTCTGAAAATCAAGGCCAAAATAAAAAAACAATTTATTTATGAAAGTGTAATACGTTTTAAATTTTCTTTCTTACGTAAGTAAAAAATATATAATTGTATAACACATTATAAGTAGTAAATAACAATGGTTACTTTAACTTCTTTACCATTTACTGTATTCTTAGTTCTATTCCAAGAACAACAAAATATGTATGTTATCATTTCAGTTTTCATTCTTTGCTCCAAGTAATTCAATTTGTATTTGTTCTAAAGACTTGCCTTTAGTTTCGGGAACATAATTATAAGCAAGGACACATATAATCAAAGTGCAGCCAGCAAAAGTCCAAAATGGCACAAACGGGTCAATTTTATCAGTCATAGCTTGAAAATACTTAGTGACTAAAGTAGCAAGTATCGATGAAAAGGAATCTGCAAGACATAAAGCCTTAGATTTTATTGAGATTGGAAATAGTTCTGAAAGAAATAAAACATGAGCGTAACTTAATCCCAGACTGAATATTACGTTGTATCCTATAAGAGCAGTTAATGGTAACCATTCTAGAGCACTAAGCACGTCTGGATCATAATATTTTAAGGTAAAATATAAAGCTTCGCCACTTAATGCAAGTGTACATCCTAAGGAGGAAAATAGTACTAAAGGTCGCCTACCAATTTTATCTACGATGAACAATGCAAAAATTGTAGCCAGCAAACCGATGACACTATAAATAATTACCGAAATTACTGGACTTAAACTAGCATGTGCAGCTTGGAATATAGTTGTCGTATATAAACTGATTGGACTAATTCCAGAGCACTTGTTGCCGAAAGTCAATATTAAAAAAATATATACTGCTTTTCGATTACTTTTAATTCTAAAAATATCTCTAAAGTGTGGTCTCTGAGAGGCTTCTTGTCTGCTAACAGCTACAGTAAGTTCTTGTAATTCAACTTCTACATCCAATTTTCTTCTTAAGATTTGTAAACTTTTTCTTGCTCCCTGAGTATTAAGTTTTTTAAGCAAATAATATGGACTCTCCGGCATCCATATAAATGTGATAAAATGTATTATAGGAATAAATAAACATATTAGTGAACTTGTTGTTATGGACGTAAATGGCCCTATGACATTAATAAATATAGTACCCAATAAAGCTGATATTGCAATTGAAGATCCAATCATACCTCTTATATTCGGGGAAGAAATTTCTCCAAAATACATGGGTAATGCAGTATATATGGCACCCTCCACTGCTGCTAACATAATTCGTGCAAATATGAGTAGATATACCTGTTTTGTAAAAGCAATTCCCAGTAAACATAAAGACGTTATTGGCGATAAGGCTAATAAAAAATATTTTCTTCCTACTAAGTCGATGAGATAAGCCCCTGAAAATGCACCTATTGGTTCTCCAATGAACGCAGAAGCCGCGACCCAGTAACCTTCATCACTTGTTATTGGAATGTACGAGACCGTTGAATTTAATAAATATGGAAGGTAAGGCGATGACCATCCGATGTTAATTCCGCAAATTATAGCTATAAAATTTCCTATAATAATTAAAAAATAATAAAAACAATAATATAAAACAGAAATAATATTATGCATTACCCGATAGCATAGCAACATATTGAATTATATTGGATCCTGAGTTGGAAGAAAATTTAGATGTTAACTGCATAGTCTGACAATTTATTTACTGGTGTAAGATTTGATTTTCCTGAAACATATACAATAAAATATTAAATTAATTTAACACAGAGACAATTTTGAAGAAACAAATTTTATGGTATAAAAATTACTAATGTTTTAACATATACACAAAGATTGGTGGATTGATTGCAAATATTTACTATTTATTAGAAGTGTGAATATATTAATTGGTTGTGTAAACAATTGGAAATGTGAATTGATAATTTAAAAAGCAAAAGCTCTGATCTCAAAAGCTTGATGTCTTATAATCATTAACGACTACAGAAGTTTTGAGCCATCTACTTGAGATCAAATAAAAACATAATAGTCTATTATTTACTTTTCAGAAAATATTTGTTTTCCAATATTTGTAAGCACAAGAAAGTATTCTGTTCGACGCGTTGAACAGGGTTTTGTCTGGAGGCTACAGATTCATCAAGTCTGCATACTCCAAGACATTATGGCCGAAATATTTAATTTTATTTAAGAAATTTTACATTATCAATCATGAAATGTTCATAAGAATTGAGTAAGACTTTCATATAATGGACTGTGACAGATGCTGGCAGGAGATGTCTGGAGAATGGAAGCCACGGATTCTATACTCCCAGATATCTCCAGCATACACAGTCAAGGTAATCTCTAGACAAGTGTAATAAAATTGTATAACTGGCTTTCAAATTATTGGGATAAATACGGTGATTATACTCCAAGATAGCCCCACAAAAGCATTAAGATACAATGCATCAAGGTTCACAATTAATACCATGATACATTGAAACCGGGGATATCTAGAGGATGCGAACTAAGGTTCCCAAGCTCCTAGATATCTCAAAAAACTGAATAAAAGAAGATTTGCCTTCAAGTGGAATTATCTGGAGGATAAGCACTACAACTCCGGCTTGCACTCCGTGATAATTCCAAAAAATACTTCACGTCCTGTCAAAGAAATATAGCTATATATTACATTGCAACGCAACAGTAAGAAAATTCAGTTCATATTTTTTATACAGATTGTTGATCTACGCTGTGCGTTTTATTGTAGATCCCCTCCTATTCTAGAATTAAGGTAATCCAATATTTGCCATCTTCGAGCCAACAAGTATAATTATAGCATCACTAAGCTCTTACTTCTTCACATTTAACGTAACAACTTAAATACATTAGTTGAATTACATATGATTTGTGCAAAGCCATTCTTGACAGAATTCAAACTTTAAGTTATTTATGTTCATGAATATATATTAGATTTCTCTCTCTAGCGTCCAGGTCGCTTTGATAGACTATATCTCACAACATCTGAACAGAAAAATTATCTTCAAATTATTTATAACTTCTCTATGTTTTTCCAAAAGTTCGCGTTTGCACATGCCCACTTCGCGGTACTTGTATTTCCAAATAAAATAGATTGATTTTTGTTCTGTTTCAGTCTATATTCAATCCCATTACTAAGGTAAAGATAACCGCCCTCTCTATCAACCTATCCTCCTTTTCTGCTTCATTGATTAGCCATACAAAACTACTATCAAAGTTTTTACAACACATAGCTACATCCACCGTCTTAACAGCACCAATCCGACCCTAATACATTAAAACTTAGTCTACTCCAGTTTAAGTTTTCCACTGAATTCCCACAACATCAAACCCCTGGTTATTTCTGTTTAGGCTCACCAACACTACACCCCAACCATGGCTACCTATCCCTGGAACACCTCTCACCTCATGTTATAACCCCTAAATAAATCCCAGCAGAGATCCATTGCTACTTTCGTCGGTTCAGTAACATATGTAAAATACTATAAGTAGTTGTAAATATGTAGTCTGTACATCTGTAACATGTTACTCTTAGAATTAATAACTACTGATTTTTACTTTAACGTATTTGTTTTTGTGGTCACACCATCTTTTTAATCAAATAGCGTAAGTTTCTGCTTTCCACTTGTCAAATGAAAGATATGAAATCATACACATGTATATAAAGCTACATATGAAAGATATACATGTTTCAAAGTTCAATAGTTCAAGAATTTATTCTTCAAAAAAAAATCAATCAATCTTTTTATTCTTATTTAAAATGCGATAATTTCCGGTTCAGTTAGTCGAAGATCAAGTTAAAGAACGTTATTGAAAGAGACCGTTATTTCACGTCATTAGATTTAAAAGATGCATTCCACCAAGTAAATCAATCAGAAAGTTCCGTAATATGTACATCATTTCTTACAAGTTTTGATCAATATGAATACGTAAAAATGCCCTTTGGGCTAAAAAAATTCACCAAAACTCTTATAAGATTTATTCACACAACTTTCCATGAGATAATAAATACGGGTGAAATTTCTATTGATAACATTCTCATTCCTACAAAAGTAATTGAAGAAAATTTGAAAAATTTAGAAAAGGTATTGTAATTATTGTCTTAAACATTACTTGATCTCAACCTGGACAAATACTGTTTTTTAAAACGCGAAATTACTTACTTAGGCTATGTTATTAATGAAAATGGTATTAAACCGAATCCAGAAAATTCCAAAGCAATTAGACTTTCCAATTCCAACCAATTCTAAAGTAGTCCAAAGTTATATTGCTCTAAAGCATATATTCGCAAATTCATTAAAAATTACGCACTTTATAATTTGTTAGGGCAAAATGTAACATTTAAATTTGGAGCAGTTGAACTGCAAGCATTTGAGAATCTAAAATCAACTCTTATATCTGTACCAGTATTAACACTGTACAATTCAAAAGCAGAAACACGTCTTTACTGTGATTCTAGCCCCCAAGGCTACGATAGTATTCTTATGTAGAAATAAAACAAACTGTTTCTATATTTTATGTTTTAAGCAAAAATTTTGATTAAACCGAAGTTTCCATAGAGCTTTTTAACACCGTACAGTTTGTGTAATTGTTGTTCTTTATTCGTTTTAGATATTATTGTATTATGAATTATCTATTATTATGCATGTTATGAATTTTAAATAACCTTCATGAGTGATTATTATATATTATGTTTATGCATTAGTTTAGTATCTTAGACTTGTTTTATATTTACATATTGTAACATATTATGTACTACTTTACTTTATGTGATTAAGTTTTTACTCAGAATGGCTGGACTTTTAGTTTGAATTATGGTGCTAAAATTTTGAAATTATAGTATGAGGTAACGCCTCGAGGAGGTAGATTATTATGCATTATGGAAGAATATAATTATTACTAGATGATAACCCGTCGTAAAACGACTATCCATTACCAGGTCATATTTTATTTAAGTGTAATTACAAAATTTGACATTTAATTTCACATATTAAATGGCACAAGAAAACTCACAATGAACATAAATAAAAATACAGACAGACAGACAAAGCTAGACGTTTATATATAAGTAAGCGTTCCAGACAGACGGACAAAGCTAGACGTTTATATATATAAGTATGTGTTTTGTTATTTCTTTTAAATCATCGGCATCCTAACAGAAAACTAAAGCCCACTATATTAAATCTACATTTTATACATGCACTTTTGATATCTTAATGTTGATTAAAAGATACAAGCACACGATTCAAAAAATGATCTTATTTTCTATTTACCAACCTTTAATTACAAATGGGTCGTAAATAGATTTATAATGTAATTTTATGCACATTAAATACAAGTTAGCTGATAATTTAAAGCACATATGAAGATAAAAACAAAAACTTATTCCTATAGTAACAAGTGTTTTTAAATTTGAAACTTGACATCGTCATGTCCTATTAAACATATTGCAATCAGGAAAATTTAAATCAATGTAGATTAATGTTTAATATCGTATATAGTGATAATAACCTTTATTGGCATAATTCTTTTACATCCTAACATTTCAAAATTTACCATGTTACAATCAACAATATTAATACAGGAGTAATAAAAATTCTTTACATATTATATAAAACAAATTAAGAATGATATGCAATAAAAATTATTATGCAAAAACGGTTTTAGTTGTATCATCCCTCTGTTTTCTTCCCACAACCTCCATAACTAATTTACACAATCCTCGCGTTCATGTTATGTTCTTCATCCTAGCATTCAATCCCTTCTCATTTATTTCCGCATTTTGTCCACGTAACATGTCTTCTCTCTTTCTCTTTATTTCCCTTTCCTTTCCTTCTTCCTCCTTACCTATTTTTCCTATCCCTATGTCTCACAACCCCTAACAAAACCCTCTTTCACATAGCCTTCTGTTCAGAACTTATTTATTTATCCCCGCTTTGACCCCTCCTTCGATGATTCCATTCAAATTCATTTCACATTGCATCGCTCCTCCTGGATTTCCGTCATCTCAGATTAATAAGATACAAAATGTTTTTTTTCCATATTAAAGCTTTCTTGTACACTTTCCCTTACTTGTATATTTCTTTCCAAAATCCCGTATACACACATATTCACCTTTACACATTACACATTTACGATAGATTAAGCAATGAAAATAATGGTAATAAATATCAGATATGGTATCAGTTGGAATTAATGATTCTAAACCACCAATAGTTTTATTAGTAAACTATGTTTCCACTCTAAACTTTTATAGGTATTTAAAACTAATTTACAAGACTACTGTTTCATAAAACTGATAAAAACTAGCACTATTCTATTCGTACGTACTTCCTATATATTCAATTGGCTCAGGTTGAGTTTGAGTATTCAACAGTTTGAGATTAATGAGTGAAATGAATAATTGTGAAAATTTTGAACAAGCTATATAATTTAGCACATTATATCATGGGTCGATCAAGATATTTAACATGAAATATTCAGGAGCCTTTTTTTTTCAGATTTGAGAAATATCTTGCAGATAAGATTCTTCTCTGCTACTGCGATACTTCTCTGCTCATCTTGCAGAGAAGTAGGCTAAAATCCATACTCACATTAACAAAAGATAATAATCTTACGACTAATATCTGTGTAGGATCAAAATTTGGGTTTGTTATTATATAGTCAATGATAGACAGTTAGCCTCTTGTATTTTGCCAAGTGAATTTATTTTGTTCATCATTGTACTTGGTCGATAAGAAGGTTTTTCAATAATCTTGTAATAAGTAATTTTTTATTAAAACATTAAATTAATTTGTTTCTTGTGCGGAAAAATGTTGTATCTATTTCATGTTGCACGTCATCATAGTCATGATATTTCAGTTTGTTCACGTGGTTTATCAACATCCAGCGCATGTGCACTTGTCATGTGCATTAAACAAGTACCGAATTTAGTGAAAACTAAAAGCAATCTATCAGTAAGGTAGTTTATATTGTGTTTGTTTTATTCAAAGATGTAATACCAGATCAACACCAGATGTAGCTCCATCTATGGAATCAACAACAGATGGGGTCCTGTGGACCCGGCGGGACCCAGAGTGGGTCCAAGTGTTGCCGGATCCCGTTTTTTGCTGACTCGACAAAATCGCGAATTTCTAATGGACAAATTAATTGAATAGAACGTCTCATTGTGTTGCCATTGGCAAGTGAAATTTCACATCCACTTACCTTCCCATCTCTACCAGAATATGTGTTTATTATTCTACATAATTTCCTCATCATTCTGTTAGTCAAATTTTCTTTTAGTAAATCAACGTCATCCACATTTATTTCTGTTGGCAATACACATACATTTTGATGCGCAGAACGTAATTGCTACAAATATTCATCGGTCCATTTCTTCCAAAATTTAGTTGAAAGTATTTTAGGTTCATTCCAAAGCTGAACTATAGAATTCCTCAAAAGGTTATTTGGAATTCCGATGCTATTGAATGCTAGTCCCATTAGGAAATTTGTTGGACATAATGGTTAAACTGCAGATATACAAGCAGATATAACTAAGGATGCTTTGAGCTCTGTGTTCACTGATCTAATGAGTTTCCCACCAACCGCCCCACCATGCAGCCCGTTCCATTGTAAACTTATATTTCATTTGGCGTTCTGGTATAAAATTTGTAAGCTTCTAAACCGATAAAATCCGATAATATCTGTGGTTCAAGTGCTCGATCATACGTCTTCGGTATTCGGTTTCATTAACTGTAACTTTTGTGTTAAAACATAATAAATTAGCTTCTTCGGTGGATGAAACTGCATCTTTTGCTCCATCTCCTTGAATACTAACTGGATCTCGTAATCACACCAGCTCAGCTATCCATAATTTAGATTCTAGTAACGACCTCGCAGAAATTCCTCTTGTTAATAAGTCTGCTGGATTGGAAATACCAGCGCAATGTTTCCAGATGCAATTAGAAGTTAACTCTTGAATTTCATTTACCCTATTTGGCACGTACATTTTATCACACTTTTATAGTATGATCACCCTGTATCAAATATAAAGCGATTTGCGAATCCGACCATAGATATACTGAAGCGTTCTACATGTTGGGTAGCGTGTAATATTTTTCAGAAGCGTGAAAATATGTACCTCCGTTCCATTCCTTCTCTGAAAATGTGTCCATCTAGGAATAAAAATATCCTTTAATAAATATAAATTGTCACACCAATTTGTACAAACTATTGGATATTTGGATCCCAAAATTTCATCCCAAGATATTCTTGCCTTCCAGACTTTCTGCATTAATATTTTTGCACTTATTGAAATTGGGTTTAATACTCCTAGAGAAATATACATCTTTCCGATGCCTTGCAAAACATTGCTCTTTGTTCCGCTGGTATTGGTTTCAATTATTATCAATACTGACTCTAAGTCGACATTCATTGTATCATGTACTGTATTCCACGTAATACCAAGAACCTTAACATTTTCTGTTTGCATATTTTCTCGTTCAGATATTAAGTATTTAATATCTGATATAAAGTATAAGTATTTAATAACACTATTGTTACAATTCAATTTCCGTATGTTCACCTAGTTCATTATGACTGTAGATTCAAGGACCACCGGATCCCTTATTTCAGGTGTCTCCACGCTCATTACTAAATCATCAACGTAAAATGGTTGCTGTAAGAGCGCCGCAGTTTCCTTATAGTTTTCTTGCACTGCTAGATGGTATCGTAAAATATTTGCTAGTAGAAACGGACTACTTTTTACCCCAAAAGTAACTCGTTTCATTCGATGGGATTTGATGATACGTTGTTCGCAGAAATAACATTTCTCTACCACAAAAATCTTAAAACGTCTCTGTCATCCTCATTGACAATCAGTTGGAGAACAGTCTTTGCCATATCAGCCACTAAACCTATTGTCACTAAACCTATAGAGGAAACGGGGATCGGCCGCGTTTCCCCGAAAAACTTGTTGTTTTTCTATGCTGTCATGTTGAGAGATGTGTCCAAAAATTTCAAAATTCGTCCATATGTCATTGATGACAATATTTGTACAGATTTGTTCTCATTTAAGGTGAAGGCATTTATTCTTCTAGCCGTCCAGGGAACTCGCAGCATCCTGCGCCAGACCCACATTTCAAACGCATCTATTCTTCTCCTGTCGTTGGAACGGATTACCCAAGTCTCTGAAGCATACGAAAAAAACGGGAAAACTAGGACACTTACAAGACTTGCCTTCGTCTTCCTAGTGATATTGTGATTTTTCCAAATTGTTGTTAGCTTTATCATGGCCGAACGGGGAATTTCAATTCGCCGTCTTATTTCCAATTCGCAAAAGCCGGATTTATGGAGGACGGAGCCCAAATACAGAAATTTTTCGACCTCTTCAAAGTTCCCTATTTTTGTAGGTTGTTTTTGATTTTCGTTATCTCGGTATACTGTCATGACTTTTGTCTTGTTAGCATTTATTTTGAGCCCATAGTCTCGGCTTACGTCTTCCAGTCTTTGAAGAAACTTTAAAAGCTCTTCGGTGCTGTTAGCTATTAGAAGAGTATCATCCGCATATTGAAGGTTTGAAATGCGCTTTCCACCAATCTTCACTCCTCCGTTCCAGTTCTCTAAAGTGCGCCGCATCACTACTTCGCTGTAGATGTTGTAGAGTAGAGGTGAAAGTACGCAGCCTTGACTAACGCCTTTCCTAATGCAACATTTTTCGGATAATATGTTATCGATTTTAACGACCACCTGCGAATTCTCATACATGTTTTTGACGAGTGATAAGATGACATGGTACTCCAAATTCTGCTGAAGTTGTCCACTGGACCAACGAACGTTATCAAACACTTTCTTGTACAAAGCACAAATACATCGGTACCAAGTATTCTCAGGCCTTTTGTATAAGCTTCCTCGCATTTAAACGTTCTTCTCGAGTCCCCCGTCCTTTCACAAATCCGGCTTGTTCTGAAGCTATTTGATGGAACAGGAAGGCTTCTAGTCTCGCTTGAAGAATCTACAACATAATCTTGCTGGAATGTGATATCAAGGCTATCAGATGATAATTTTCGCAGACTGTTTCTGGTAATACTGAAGTTGACAAGTCTTCAGACCATAAGCCTGATTTCCAAATCTTGTGACACAATGTGTGCAAAAGATTTTGTCCCTTTCGTTAAGAGCCTGCAAGGCCTGTGCTGATATTCTGTCGATTCCTACTGCTTTAGCTTCTAAGTTGTCAATTGCGACTTTCACTTAATTTATCTCCTAACCTTTTATGCTGGCCTGTGACTACAGTCCAGTAAAAATCAGCTCCTATCAATACACTTATTCCGTCAATCATCTCATAATTCTTATTTTTAATATCTGCAAATTTATAATCTTGTAGGTACATGCATTTAGTTTTCCTTAACATTTAGTGTAATTATGGGTTTTTTAATTTGGAAATTGTCGCTGTAAGATATTTGTTAGTACATTTAAAAGAAGAAAATTATCTTACAAAATTTGTTTCCGTAGAGTTAAGGAAATTAAGCTGTCACAAACTCCGGTTGAGTGAGCTTTAGAATAGCAAAATATATATGAACTCTTACTATTATCTGAACTTGAAGTAAACAAACCTGCTGCGGTACAGGTGTTATCTCGAAATTTATTTTTAATTTCACACTCAGGTTCGTTGTACCAATGATCCATCCCTTGCTGCGACAATTTCTTTTGGTCCAATCCACGCTGACATATCCCGGACGCCTGGGCCATTTCCATCGAGACAGTTTCTTGTTTCACAAAGGCGACGAATTTTTCCATTTGTTAATGAGAATCAGAAGCTGTCAAGGAGGATCATTTTCGTCTCAAGGAGGATCTTGGAAATTTATCTTCCAGGTGACGATCATAATCTATCCTCACATTCCATGGCAGACATTTGAAAATGATTTTTTTTTAATTTATAAAATTTATTAGATGAAAATGATCGACCTAACCATAATACTATATGGGGAAAACAATACCCCCAAAGACGCTAACGATCGAGTTATACTCGACTTAGTATTATATAATGTACGTAATGCTGATACCTAATTACGACACTTCACTACTGCTAATACTAATTAATTGCTGGATATAATAGGCAATCATGCGTCCCACGTTACCAAACTCATCGTTTAATATTTTAATTGCATGTTGGTAACAATCTTCTGATGGATTTAATCCAGCTATTGTATCCGCTGCTTGCCGTGTGAGAACACTCTATAGAAGTTACATTTAGCAGCATTATTCAAGTTAGGGTTTTCGTGCACAGGAGAACGAAACTGATTCCAGAACGGACTCCATAAACTCAATTGCCCATTAAATCGTTTAACGCTAGTTTCGGTAATTTGACGTTCGAAACTGTGTTAGAATTAAAATTGGATCTGGAGGTACCTTCTGCACCCTCTTCCGTTGCATGAATATGTTCGCTTGATTAGTCTATTTCAATATGTTTTATGAACATATCATCGTATAGCAGCTTTATCGTCGTATTCAATCTGAATTCAATTCACATAAATTACCTCTATTTCTCGGTTTCGGCACCAAATTTTATTTATTGTACTAAACGATTAATTATTAATTTATTGACGGACCTTTACATGAATAAAAACATTGATTAACGAGCTATATAATAAATTTACAATATAATTATTAAAACTAATTTTTTTTTTGCGTAGGAAGTGGAGAATCTTCATATGCAAAGGATGCCCGATGCAACCAATAGTGTGGGATTCTTACCCACTAAACTCCACTCCCTGTTGGGATATTATACTTA
>WYDF02312836.1:0-14870 GCA_009867245.2 Adranes taylori
GCGCGCGGGCTGCGGGCGCCGCCCCTGCCCAAATCCCCCCCCCCCTGTCCTCATGGAGCCGCCCTTTCTACTAACAAGCTACAGAAAAATATTACGTATTAGAAGGATTTCCATTATTGTTCACATCATATTCGATTATTTCGGCAATTATATTGTGCAGATTCATTATAATTTTTTAATATTATTTAATAAATAAATATGTAAAATGCACTCTTTTTCAAAACACTGTTTTATTGACACGTTTTACTTCTTATGAAGTGAAACATGTCAATACAACAATGTTTTAAAAATTGTGCATTTTATTTATTTATTAAATAATATCAACAAATTACTGATCATAGTGTTTTTCTATTTATTTTATAGTGTAATCCAATACTAAACAAATACGTTTCTTCTAATTAATTATGACATTTTAAATGATGATTTTTATCCGTACATATAAAACAAGAAAAACTTAAGAAAAACTAGAAAAACTTAGGTTCATTAATCAAAACCCACAGGCACCAGCATTAAATCCACTACCAAAAATACACAAGAAGGAAGTACCAATAAGACCACTAATACATTTTAAAAGTGCACCATCTTATCACATAAGCAAATTAATAAGCAATGAAATAGAACAAAATACACAACTCCAAAACAAGTATAATATAAAAAACAACATTGAACTAATAGATAAATTAAAAGACATAGAAATAACCAAAAGCACCAAAATATTTTCATTCGATATCACAAATTTATATTCTAACATACCAACAAATGAAACCATAAACATCACAACAACACTCTTAGAAAACAACGACACCAGCAAAAAGAAAATCAACGAAATAATAAATGCCTAATGAAACAAAATTACTTCCAGTTCAACAACAAATACTACGAAATGAAATCCAGACTCGCAACTGGATCACCTCTATCATCTATACTCAGTTAAATATTTCTAAAAACATACGAACAAAAAATTATCGAATCATTAAATCAAAACACATCAGTAACCAAATGGATCAGATATGTAGATGATAGGACATCATCTTCGCTGTGGCCACGCTTCGCTATCCCCGTATTCCCGCATAAGCATATAAATACACGCGCTTATTCGAGTGCAACGTGGTGAAAAAATTTCAAGTGCCCTATTTCCGTGTTTCCGTATTCCCGTATTCCCGCATTCCTGTGTTTAAAATCATTCCTGTGTTATGACGAATATATGGTGTGAGGATGTGTTTCCGTGTTCCCATGTTTCCGTATTCTCGCATTCCTGTGTTTAAAATCATTCCTGTGTTATGACGAATATATGGTGTGAGTATGTGTTCCCGTATTCCCAGATAAGTAAATAAAAACACCATTGAGCTAGAATCCAACGATTCAAAATCTCAGTAGTCGTGAGCGAATGCAAAAAACTGAAATTAGTAATGAAATCTTTGCTGAACTCACAAGTCTCTGGAGCAATAAGACTTCTAACGTAGAAACGAATAATACAAAAAGTTATTATCTAAATACTGTAAAAATCAGAGTTATTATTTAAATACATTAAATGGAGCGTTTGGATTACACAAAAATTCTATATTATTTAAATAAATTAAACAAGAAAGTGTTCCAAAAATTCCACTTTAATTGATATTGTAAGGTGTTGAGAACGAAATTAATTGACAGTCATCGACATCCCTTTATCAGAACTATTCAAGATAAAAAAGATATTTGGGAGTATAAGTGTCAATCGAACGAGTACTTTTCGAGTTTAGTGAGGACAAACATACGCAGGCTGAATGTTTATATACAAGATAATATTGCAGCTGATCCATTCTACGCAATCTAGTAGTTCAAATAAATTGAATTTCGACCCCGCCCGTTTGTAAATGATTGCAATATTAGATACGCTATTTTAATCCAACTATACTTTGTATGCGTTCTATTATATTATTAAGGCTTGAAATATTAAATAATCTACATATATGTATTACATAAATAGAATGTGTCAAATGTGTTGTAGAAATATTTTATACGAAGTACGTAGAATAAATAAGCGTTAAAAGTATTTCTTCTTAATGTTTGTTAGGATGAAGTATAAACCTTGAAAACAAATTCGGTAATTTAAAATTATCTTCTGACAATAATGAAAACATTATGGTCTAAATTTAATCTCAAATATTGAAAAGGTTAATTCTAAATAATGTTACGTGAAAAGCTAAATTAATTTAAAGATTATTCTATTTACGAATTATTATATATGTCATCGGACGAAACCAGAAAAGTCATTATCAATATAAGAATAAAACTTAATTATGTTGTATTTTTATGTTTAATTAATTTTATTTTATTCTAATTGTTCTAATTATATTCAAATTATAAAAACTAAAAAATAATTAAAAAATTAGGTGCTAGTTCATCAAGAAGTTAGCTGAGGTACTGAACTAAAATTCCAAAATTTTGCTGAGATAAAATATTACCAAGTCCCAGCTATTTCGAGTCCCAGACAGGACAAACATTTTTTCGACACACAAGTAATAAGAAATATTAATTTCATAATTTACTCTATTAAATAATTCCAGGTGGATGTTTAACCACGAAACATGAAATATTCAAATAAATAGTTAAGCCTAAGCTTAATTTATAGTTTAGTGTTCAAAATAAAATTAGGTTGAATTTCCCCATGTCAAGTTTTGAATCTCATATGTCCCTGAGCGTCGAGAGTCGGTGATAGGTCAAATTGGCAAAAACATACCGACTGTAAATAACTATACAACAACAAACTCAAGGTCCAAATATTACCCACCGCATGACGCTACAATTAGCGACGCATAAAATCAGTTCAGCTATTAAGTGACGCGATTAAATCTATGACATATCATCATTTCAGAATAATAATTTCAACTTAACGTTGTAATTTTTAGCGATTTGTAATGTGCACTTGAGTATATTATTCACATAACTCTAAGAAAATGGGTTAAATCAGTTTCAGGTCATGTTATTGTATAAAAAGGTATTTTGCATGCTAACAAGCTACCTACGTGTTTAAAATCTCAATTTGATTTAAAATGTTATTGCAAAAATTGATTTATTACATTTTAATAAATTTGCTTAAACTACGCACTATAAATTATTCAATAACAAGAATTATTTCAAGTTTTATAATTTTAAATAAGTCAATAAAATAATTCAAATGTATATAAAATGGTTTTAAATAATATTTTGTAAATAACAAGTACATTTAATTATTTTACAAAAAAATTAAGCAATCCATTTATACGACGCATTTAAAAAAGGGTATCAAATACAGCAGAATTACCACAAAAAGAAATTTTCAAAAAACAAAAATTGTTTCCGTCAAAAATTTCAAGTAGGTCGTAATTTTCAACGTTTGGATGCGTGTGAGAGTATGTTCCAGCATTTTTCCTAAAGTTTTAGACCGATCAGAATGAAATTTAGTACGCAGGTGTACAGCATTTTGCGCAATAATTTTTTTTTTATTTTTGTCTTCGCCCAAAATAGCCTGAAATTTTGCACACATCACATAATGTTGAACCAATCCAGTCTTAAGTTTATCACGCGTATTTTTTTTACTTTTATTGCCGTTCATTATTGTGACAATTATGGCTGAAGTACAGATGTAAGTAGGAAAGTTTTTCAACTATCATTCAACTAGAGATGTTTAGCATCTACCTTTGACATTCGTTTCTCCTCTAATGGAATTTAGCTTCTTCCGTTTCGACTAAACTCGTGGAAAAAGTAATATAAGTTTCCTCTGTAATTTAAGATTTTAAATTCACAATGATCATGTTTGGTTTACAAATATAATTAAGTTGTTCTTTCTAGGCTGATACTAATGACGACCAACTAGCTAACAACTAGCGACCAACTAACGACCAAGCAACTAGTTGTGAATATTTAATTAATTCCTGTCACTGCGCGGCATATCTCCCCCCTACGGACAAAATGACGTCCCTGTCATTTTCTGCATCTACGACACATGAATGTAAGTTCCTTTGGTTATGAATTTATACAATACAATATATTTCTCATAGTAATATGTATTTTTTCTTATTTTAATCGTTAGACTTTATAGTCGTCCTTTTGATTATTCCTTATATAATTAGTAAATATATGATTATATCTTTTGCGTATACAATATTTTCCTGCCATGATTTAAGCAGGAGAGTGAAGTTGCGAACTGGACTGTTTGATATTTTCTTGAATAAGTTAAAGTTTTTCAACTAGAGATCTGTAGCATCTACCCTTGACATTCTTTCTCCTCTTAATAGAATTTAGCTATTTTCGTCTCGACAAAAACGAATACAATTTTCTTACGTAAATTAAGATTTTAAAGAAGCAATATTCATTTGCGGTTGCCAGCTACATATATAATTTAGTTTTTCTTTCTAGTCTAATACTAATTATGGTTTCCAACTAGCTATGCATGTTATGCATGTTTAATTAATCCCTTATACTTTTCGGACCGTGGCAGTATGAAGTTTAGTATTCTATTACAATATTCCATATCAAGTGAATTATCAGGACATTCACTGTGAAATATAACTTGTAGCTTATATTATTGACATTTTTAATGTAGTCTGTAGTATATTGTATTTATTGTACAAATGATATTTCATTTTGTGTATTAACTGTTGACTGACTTGAACTTAGAATATACGAGGGTTGTTTGACCAAAGAGTCTCTTTTCAAAAGTTGACACCACTGTCGCGATGATGAGTTCTCCTTCTAAAAGTTTTAGTTTTGGATATGATGATGGCTATTTTCAAGCATGGCTTAGAAACATATTGTCAAAATTTTGTGCAAAAATGTCAGTTAGTTTACTTTTGACAATTGTTTAAAGTAAACAATTTGTCAATTTTAAAGAGAATTTCGTCTTTTAATAAAACATTGGATTTTAAGTGCAAAAAATATTAAAGAAACTGAAGAAAAGTTACACAAGTATTATGGTAAATTTGCTTCTTCGCATAGAATGATTTGTAAGTGGTTTGCTGCCTTTAAAAATGGTCATATGATCAGAGATGACGCTCACGTCTTGTACCTTCAAAAACTACTTTAGAAGTGATTGATAAAGTCCATGCTATTGTAAAGAATGACCGACGCGTAAAAGTGCGCGAAATAGGGAATGAACTGAACATTTCAACGGAACGGGTGCACAATATCTTATATCAACATGTTTGCTAACTGTAGGCAAATGCGCAATCGTGTTTCAATTTCCGATGCCTGTTTGGCTAAGTTTAAATGTAATCCAAGTTCGTTCAATTTATCACCGTAGATGAATCTTTGATACGCTAGTTATATTTGAATCTTTGATACGTTATACGCTAGAAATAATCAAAACAATAGACATCTCCCAATTAACGTGCTCTGAAAAAGGCGGAGACCGTTTTTTTCAGCCAATAACGTTATGGCCACAATCTTTTGAGATTCCCGGCGGCGTAATCTTTATTGATTACTTAGAGAAGTGAAGCAGAATAACTGGGCAATATTATGTTAATTTACTGACCCGTTTCGATTCGCATTTGTTCTATTGTACCAAGATAACACGCCCTGTCATTCGTCCGCCATTGCAACCACTACGTTGATTAATTAAGATTCATAAGCAGTTCGTAACCTAAAACTGCTGCCCCATCTTCCATATTCACCTTCACATTTTGTCTGGTCCCAAACTTCCAATCTATCCAATCAGGGCAACAATTTCCCCAAACTTGAAAAAGCGTAATTGCCTAATGATTTCTCTTTGGATAGTTTAAAAATTGGAAAGCCGGATTAAGAGTGTAGGGTTGCAAGACAATTATGTAGAAAAATAAAATATATTTTTTACGTTTCAATTTGAAACTTCTTGAAAAGTAATTCCAGCGTGTCATATATCTATCTCGTTTCATCTGCTCATATTATCTCTAATAAGGAATATTTTAAATAGAATATCTTATTTTATTTTAAACGATTTTAGAAGCACAACCTAAAAACTAACCTTGACACTAAAATAATGGTCTACTCCCATATCTAGATTATTAATTTAAACCGAACAAATCGATATGTTAAAGAGAACTTGTAGTCTTTATCTTTCAAAGACAAACTCTCTAGAACAAGTTCTGTTAGTAGCAAGAATGAATCAGTGACTAATGAAAATGAGACAATAACGTATGTTATAACGTATGTTATAACAATATGGATTACAAGGTGAACTGTACAATATTGTAAATTGGATTCCGAAATGTCGTGAAAAAATTTGCTTAACCGGTTCAATTGGGAAATTGTTTATGCCATGTCCATTGTGCTCTTAATATAATATGCAATATAATATTAATATGCAGTTAATATCTGTTATTACGTAATTATTGGAACTAAAATAATTTCTGGCCTGAATGAAACAGAGACTATTGTTAGAAAAGTAATGAAATGATAATAAGAAAATAATAAGCTAATAGTACAAACTCTGACTGGCGAAGTAAATTCTACTTTTAGTTAAAATCTATCCAATCCAACCGGAATCGAAAAGGTTGTTTAAAGGCTTGTTTAGAGCGTAGACTGAATTAATAATTGATTGGTTTGGGGGAGGGGGGGGGGGTTAAAAAATATGCATACACATATACACTTTCTAAGTTGTCGATAAAATGGCACTTTACCTGATGAAAACCAAATATCTAACCTTAATAATCTAAGTTCGGCCCATAGATTAAATAAATATACGAAAAATAAAACACCACAAGATTTTTAACATATCCAATATTACTAGACAATTTTTCTGTAAATACAAATTCATTTATAATGGGGAAACGAATTTGGGACAGTAATAAAACAATAACTTCATATGATTTATCTAAATTCCATATATAGAAATTTTACTACATCAGAGTTTCCCTTCTAGGCGAAAATAAATAAAATAATTTTCCAGGTAATATTAAATTTGCAAAAGAAATCTACGAGGAATCAATACAAATCGGGTGGCTGATAATACATATAATAAAATAGAATGTCATTCTGGTTGGTTAAATATTCGTGAAGATTAGTACGCAAACTATGATTTATCGACAAATAAATATAGAAACATGTAAGCACCATTTGCAGTTTACACAAAGTTTTTTGATTGTAAATTTAGTTGGGCAATGAAAATTAGTAACATTGAAAATCAAATTATTTAATGAGAGTTAAATTAATAAAGCTTAAGGTGTTTTAGTTCCTTGAAAATATATAACTAAATTAATATGTACTCACATCTGAAGTTCAGACATACTTCTATCAGAAAAAATCGCTTATTTAAAGCGAAATTAATTTCTAAAAGCAAACTTTAGGATAATTGTGAGTGAACGTAATTGAGAGAAAGTTTGTTAAATGCCTCATTTTTATTTTATTATCGATCATGCTGCCTTCTAACGGGGTGCTTGCGCAAAACGGAGGTGTTTTTGTTCTCTCTTACTTATTACCTGTCCATTTAAAAACCATCTTTCCAATTACGCTCTTCTAACTCAACGGCGTAAAACTAAATTTAGTTATTTCTTCCTATTTCCCTTGACTCCAAAATTTCTCCTTCACAAAAAAGTTTCCATCAATCCCTCGGAGATCCTAAAACATGCGAGTAGAGTGCTGCGTTTATTCACACAAGTTCAATTAATCGAGTTTCCCTTAGATTATGTATTTCAAATGTTGAAGGATCGTTACATTGGAAACTAACAGTAAAGACATTTAATGTTTTTTTTGGCGTTACAATATTAAGTTTCACGATTCTTCTTTAGTAAAACACAAAACATCAGAGTAATGTACTATGCAAAGTTATGGACCACTAAGTACACGTTTTTTGATGCATTAAAACTAAGTGTTCCAAAAACTCTATAAATTTCATTCATTTAACAAACCAAAGCCTCCAGCCGGTGAATGGTGACAGTTTACATAGCTATGAGGATTGAATGTTTAAACCTGACATGTTTTGGGGCAACAATTTCCCCTTCTTCAGAATAACTGAATAAATAGCTAAGTTCATTACAATAAATTGATTAAAGCAAATAAATAATACTTTCAGCAGTCTTTAAAGCCACTGTGACAGAATTAATCCTTTTTTCCTTTTGAAATTTTTTTTTATTATAAAATGTAATAATTTACTATGTACATTTGTACAATCATTTGAAGATAATAAATCAAAAAAGAAGCGACTAATTTTACAAATTCCTTTTAATAAAATCAAAAATGAAAATACTTTGAATAATCAATTAGATATTATATAGCTTCTAAATAAATCAAATCCCAATATTAAAAGGAATTTTATGCAGACATTCGTCGTTGCAATCACAAATGTAGTTTGCACAAGTTCTCTTTGCGAGATAGACACTCGTTATATTTTAATGGCCTATTGTGAAACAAATATGTGTATAGTTTCATAGGAAATATTCTATACGCAAAAGTTATATTCCTATACTTAATGTTTCATCTAACTACCTATAAAATAGGCTACTAATTATATAAGAAATACTCAAAAGAATGATATTAAAATAATGAAAAATACTTATTACTCTGAGAAATACTTTGTATTGTATAAACTTATAACAAAAGGATCTTACATTATGTGTCGTAGATGCAAAAAATGACAGAGACGACATGTCGTCCGTAGGGAGGAGGTACGCCGCTTAGCGAAAAATATAAGGAATTGATTAAATATTCACAGCTAGTTGGAAACCGTAATTAGTATTAGACAAGAAAGAAAAACTACATTATATTTGCAGCTGGCAACCGAAATGAACATTGTTACTTTAAAATCTTAAATTACATAGAAAAATTTGTTTTTGCACGAGTTTAGTCGAACGGGACATAGCTAAATTCCATTAGAAGAGAAACGAATGTCTGACGAACGATGCTAGACATCTTTAGTTAAATGATAGTTGAAAAACATTTAACCGGGAAATTACTATATAAAAAGCAGTTTCCATATATTGTTCAAAAAAACTTAAATATCAAACAGTTCAGTTTGCGACTTCACTCTTCTGTTTAAATCATGGCATCGGGTATTGACACAAGAATGTAAGGCCTATTTCTATTAATTATTAAAAAGCAATAAAAGTGCAATAGACGCTTATTAAACATGTATATAAATTAATTGTACCTTCATCTAAATTTACTCATTACTCTTTAAATATGGAAGAGTTGATAAAAACCTGTAAGTATATAAAATAAGTTATGTTGCTTCACTCTTCAATAAGTAAGTCAAACTATGTTTTGTCAACCAACTTAAATGTTTAATTAAATCTAACTAGTTCAAAATAATCTTTCATTTAATTTTTCCCGAGTACAAATTAAAATACTTTTTTCTTGTACTTCTGTGAGAAAAGCTAATTACTAATACCTAATATCGTGATTACGGCTATTACAAGAGTTATACAATTCAGCAACTGAATCAGACATACATACAACTTATAATTGAATAAGTTGTATGTATTTAAAATATTATAATACAAATTATAATATTTTTTTATAGTATGCTAAACAACAAGAAACTAGAGATTTCTTTAAAGAGCATCAAACAGTTGCAACTGTAATAAATACCGCTTTGATATAGTGAAACTTTATGTTGTGGATAGAATCATAAGTTTTCTTGTAGAGTATTTATGAGAAGCTTAGTGCTAAAAGATGAAAAGTATAATAAATTACAATAAATATGTATGCACAATAAAATGTGAACATTTCCTGCGTCCTAAAATCAGATTGACAACTAACTCTCTTTGTCCTTCAAAAAAAAAGTGCTTGTGCTTGAAAAGTCAATACCGTAACAGACTGATAACGTTCTGTACTTCCCCAAAACATAAGTCCAAGTCCATAACACATAACAGAATAAAAATTACCAAAGTACAGTACCTTGAGTATATACGAGCCACAGTAAAAAGATAGCATCATATTCTTGTGAATTAAATGCTATCGATCTATGTAGGCAGAAATGAAAGGGCTACCTACGTAGATATACATTTAAACTGAAAGATATTCGTCAATTTCCACAATAAGAGCAGAAAATTTAGCACGTTAAACAGTTCTCTTTGTAAGTCATGTTAAACAAAAAAATAATGACTTTAATTACATAGTAAAACACTCCAGGGATCCAGTACCTAATCTTCTCCAGTGCCTCTTGTGCATACTTTTTTTTCATTTGGCAATTATCCAACTGCTTTCTTACGCTAGAGATTAAGAAACCAATTGAAACAGAACTAGAATTCCTGTTTCTTATTAGAGATAAGTGTTGGTGTTTTGTTACTGGCATAACGTATATAGCTTCCAACAAAGTCAATAAATGGTCTAAAACAATCAATAAACAATGATTAGCTAAGTAACACAATAGAGAATCATCAAACAAATAAATCAATAATGGATAATTAATAAAAGGAATTTAAACGAAGATAAGTTATATAGTGCATAACCCCAGAATTTTTTTGCAAGAACATCGAACGAAGCAGAAAGACGTGGAGCGGTCACTGAACTCCGCATATAAAGAGAGGTAGAAGAAACAGAGACTAAAATAATTATAGCAGGACATACAACGCTTACATGCTATAGTGTTTTTGGTTTTTTTGTTTTGCTCAAAAGCAGATTAATGGAAAATGGGATTTAAAGCGATTTATAGTTTTCTTGCACGTGTTTTGTTTTGGACGGATGTTTCTCGAGACTTTTGCTTGTTCGCAAGAACGCAGAACCTTAAACAAAAAATTATGTACATATTAGGAGAGAAATTATTTTTGTTTTCCTTTATGGCTTCCTGGATTTGTGTGCATTTTTTCTACGGGTTCAATAAACTCTGGGTGTGAAGAATTCGCTTTTACGATCTCCAATTTCTAACAATCAACATTAAACTTTCCGTGCTTAACCTCGCCTGGCCACAGATTTTGTTTCCAACGAATGTTCTTAATGAGTTCAGTATACCTCGTTACCTTCATCTAACCAGATTTTCCTATTTATTGAAAGAAGCGTATGACGTTTTGATCGTTTCCCATGTAAAAAGCACCGTCGCGGACTCCCAATTGGCTGTCTCTGTATTGGCGGGGGGTTGCAGGTCGCTTGTTCGTTCGCGCGGTAAATCTGATTGGAGAACACCCTATCATAGAATCTTGGTGCATATGTCATGCGATATTGTTCTTAAAAATTCGTAACGTATTGAAGAACGCTTCTTATTTTATTCTTAGGAAATACTCACTTCTTACACATTTTGGCAGGAATTTCGTCCAGGTCCCACACAAATGCCGCCGACAGCGTCAAGAACTGCCGCCATCGAGCTGGACAACTATATTCGATCATTTCAAATAAATGTCACAACCAAGCCACCCCCAAGGAGACACTAAGCTTGACAAAAAACCACATTACTTGAAAACAAACAACGTTACCTGTAGTTATTCGTTCGACAGCTCAGTTAGTTCGTTGGTCACTAGTTGCTAGCTAGTTGGTCGTAATTAGTATCAGAGTACAAATTAAGTGACTTCAAGTAGAGTGAATCTGTTTGACAAAATTAAATAACTAAATTCAACAAAGTCAGTAGAAGAATTTTATGACTACGAATCAGATATACACTCATCACATTATATAATCCTTCGGCTATTCCTTTATATCTTCTAAACATTCATTTTTCATATCGTTCTCTCGTATCCACATATTTTCTAAGTTCCAACTCACACCCTTTAACCGTGTCTTCGAACATTCTGCAGAAGGCCACGATCAATGAATCAACCGTTAAGCGCACCGAGTCAACCTCATCACGAGTCAATCCCACCACAAATCTACACCACCAAAGGGTTGACCTCACCAAACCTACAGAGCCAGGAGATATACCATTGCCGCTGACCACTGTCTTTTATTTGTTCCGAAACTAGGAGATTGACATTTTGCATACATATAGTACCTTGTATTGTGCGTAGAATAAAAAAAGCCCCATGTTGCAAAATGGTTTAGGAAGCGGTGTTGTCACGTTTGAAGCTTAACAAACTACTTGAAATATCTCTGGAACGATAAAAGGTAGGACATTGGAATAAACTTAATTGTATAGTCTACATAAAGGCACTGTCTTTGAAACATTTTTTCCCAAAATCACAATTTAACATATATACAAGGTATGTTTTGTTTTGATAATTTTAGGGTCCATTATCTCGAAAATGTTTGTATGTTTTTTTTTATATTTCTTGTGTCGAAAGCTCCTTCAATACTTAAATGATAAAGCGAGTTTCAAAATTGCATCTCATAGCGCCGGAGTAATTTGACCTTGAAAAAATTTGTACTATTTTAATATCTCGGTTCCTATGAAATCCGGAAAAATGGAACTTGGAGAGCTTATGTAAGACAAGGAAGCCTCAATTCTGCCAATCATCAACTGAATATATTTGACCGATTTTGAGCAATAAAACAAATTTTCAAAAACCTTTTAGTAACATCCTGTATATATTTTTATATGTTGGTAGCCCTTGTGATTTGCTTTACAATGATAGCACATATGATGAATCTAGCTCTTATCGTTTCAAAGATATGACCCTTAATAACTTAAAATTTTGCATGTCATGGCAACCGGCATTCAGCAATCCTATTATATATGTGAGACATACGTAATTGCTCATATATGCAAAGTTACAGGACAAATTATTTTACGTTGCATGAGACATATAAAATGTTTTCACAATTATGTAATTGTTATCAGTGGAGGGTACATATTATAATTTTTGGAGGCACTCGAAATGATTATTTTATGGAGAAATTCAGCTTTAAAATTTGACGACTGAAATTTCGCTCGCATATAGTATATTGTATTATGCGTCGAATAAAAGTATGTAATGCCATCCCCGCAAGTGGTATAGAGCGCAATGTTGCCACATTTAAAATTGTACAAACTTTTTGATATTTTTCAGAAACTATAGAAGATAGGACACTTGAATAAGGCCACCAAAATCTTGTTCAATTTAATTAAAATTTTTTTTTCTAAAATTACAAGGTGTTTTTTGTTTTGTAAAGTTTGCGATTTACTTGAGACGGGCTACTTAAGTCGGTTCCTATGAGAGTTGAAGAAATAAAATTTGGGAACAAGTGTAAGACCCAGGGACCTCAATTTTACGCAAAACGGACAAGAAGAAAGAGTGACTCAAAAGCGGCAGTGGAGAAAAATGAAGTCAAATACGGCAGCATATCGCGCCAAAGCGGACAAATTCATAAAACCAAGGCCCTCTGGCTCTTTTAGAAATTAGTCGAAAGAGAGTCAAGAGGGATCGTAGACCATACCAAATCGGGCAGTGCAGATGTCCGCACTGTAGGCAAATACGGGGAAAATGTGAGTCAAGAGCGGCCGTTGGCCGCGGCAAGGGCAAATATGGGGATCCCGAGATTCATTGGTAGACAGGGGATTCATGGGTTAGACTAACGTCGTTTAGTTTACCCTAAGCACTATTGTGCTAATTGAATTTAAATGGTGACAGTCAAAACTAAAAGGTTCAACTTCCCTTTTATGTAAGATGTATCAAAACGTCGGACTTCCAGTATATGAAAGATGGGATGGCCATCCAATACCTCTGCCTTCTTATTAATTCATTTATTAAATACATATAACTCCTTTACTTCCCTTGTGCCTTCTTCCCTTATTTTTCTTTTTATAACGATTTTTTAAATTTTTTTTGTCCCTTTTATCTAAGTTCTCAACTATCCTCTCCATTATCTTAAAACTTTTTCCTCCCTGCTCCATACACCCTCTCCAGTTTCTTGCTTTCTCCTTTTGCTCCTCCGTCCATCCAAACATGTCACATTTATTCATCCAGTGCTTCTATGTTTATTCCATCCCCCCACATATCCTACATCTTTCACTCTCTTTCATCCAACATCTAGTCCCTCGTTCCATACACCCACACCTAAACCTTGCAATCATCAACTATTTTGCCCTAACTATTTTGCAATATAAATATGTCAGTCAAATGATGAGCGCCGTTAGAGTCATTAATTTATTATAAATTCTAAGACAATAAAATCCACGTGGTGGATTTTTTTCGATTTATAACACATTTTGACAAATTGCAATTCGCAAAAAATTCTGACTTGATGGAATTAGTGTCAGCAATTTTTATACATTTCATGGTTTTGTCGATTTTATTGTAAAGCCCTTCAAACTGCAGCAAAGTTCTAATACATTCGAGAAAAACGTATTCATTATTAAAATTGGTTAAGCAGGATACAACTGCATTCCATTCTAAGAAAAAGAATTTGACGATTAAGCAGTCATTTCGGGACCTTGCCTAAATTATTCAAAATACGGTACGCATACAATTAATTGTAGTACGCAATTCTTAAACATTCCAGTTATAAGTATTTACATTGAGTCAGTGAATTATGGCATCGCAGTGTGATACACGAATGTAACACCTATTGTTTTATATAATTATATATGTGCAAGAGTTGATCAAAAGAATTAAATTGCTTTAAATAACTTTTAGAAACTTTAACTACAAAAAATGAACAAGCGCTAAATTGTCAAATATATCTAATCTTTATTTTAGAAATTAATTAATATTTTATAAAATAACATTAGTTCTTTAATTTAACCGTCGATCAGTTTAAATACCTCTCGTTAATCTCTCGAGTTTAAATACCTCTCGAGTATCAACCCCCATGTCGGTACCTTAAAAATGTTTTTTTAAACCTATAAAATATGAAAAATTTAAATTTAAACTGAAAGCAATAGATTTCGTTTCAAATGTGGAGATGTGGTAAGGTTTGGTAAATAATTAGATACTTCTAAAGAAACCATGAGTTCTGTAGAATTTTCTACGCAAATTATTCTTAATATCTACTCATTTTCTTATGACGTAAGATGGAATTTGTTTTAAATGTGTATCAAATTTTCTTACTTCTAAAATGGAAGTTAACGGCATTATTAATTTAATTAATTACAC